>PVIR01002322.1:0-104151 GCA_004026965.1 Petromus typicus | reverse complement strand
AGAGCAGAGTGGACTCCTGTCTGGGTTGCAAAAATGCCACTCTTCAGCATGTTTTGTTTGACTGACACACTGATAGTGACAGACACATCTGCAATATGAAGTGGTTACAATATGATAAACAGTTGGTGAGGGGGCACTGCATCTTAATTTTATACAAGCAAGTAAACAGCACACAAAATTCCATGCAAATGAGCACCTCCAGCAATCACCAGAACTAATGGTAAAATAAAAGAGGAAAAATTTAAATGTGTTTCAAAAACACTTCAGTCTATAAGGCTTATTAAAGGTAGCATAGTAACATCTTTTATTTCATATGAACATGTTAAATCTACAGCTATTGGAGACTACCCTAAAACATGCAGTTAATTAATCATGGAATGGAATCCATTCTTCTCATGTATTGGAGAGGATTTATATGAAAAAACTTAGCAGGGAGATCAAGAAAGAATTACACAAAGTTAAAGAAATAAAGAAAGTTAGAGCTCCACATTTGTGTGAGAGACTAGAAAATTATCTGGATGTTCAGACAAGAACTTTCTGAGATTTAAGGATTTCCTCTATCCTCATTTTCTTGCAAATCCAAATAATGTTATTTTCTACTGCCAGTTAGATATCTACCATTATATAAATAATCTCCTCAGTTCTGGTCAAGTATGGAATTCTATATCTGCCCAAAGAGGAAAGGTCAACACATAACATGGCACCCAAAGTCTTTCTCTATTTTCAATAATCAATCGAGGCTTGAAGGCTGTGGTGATATATTTGTGTTACCTGAAGCACTATGGGCCATGAATATCAATGATAAGTAGGTTAATGTCAAAGGAGAAATGTTAAAGAACAACTCTTTCTATGTCTTTGAAATTACACATGGATATTTTTTAAGCTTTATAATATGATATATATCTAATCATCAATAAGGGACATTCCAAAGTTAGCAAAAGTTTAAATTCTTGGAGGTGTGGGTCTTTTCTAAGAGGGAGAACACTTACAAATGCTTTTCAGTGATCACACTCTTAATCATATCTCTTTGAGACTGACTCTTTTTTTCACTACCCCATAATACATTTGCTTCAGGCCTTTGTCACTTTTATTTTTTATTTTTTATTTTCTACTTTTTTTTTTTTTTTGAGACAGTGTCTCGCTTTGTAGTTCAGGCTGGCCATGAGCTCAGCCTCAAACTCATCACAGAAATCTTCCTGCCTCTGCCTCCCGAGTGCTGGGATTACAGTCCTGAGCTACCATGCCTGGCACTGTGGTATGTGGTACTGGTTGCTGCTGAGCGTGAGTCTCCACACCCAGCATAGGTACGTGGTGACCGGGGATTGAACCCGGGTCCTTGCGCTTGCAAGACAGGTGCCGGAACCACTGAGCTAAATCCCTGGCCCCAGGCCTTTGTCACTTTTAATTGATCTTTTAGTTAAACATGTGTACTTTAACTTGCCAATTCTATTTGCTTTCCTCTTGTTCTTTGATTAAGACCTAGGTAGAAAATAATGACTATTGCAGTGGAGGAAAAATGGCATAGCACTCATATTTATTTTTTCTTGTATTACTAGGGATTCCTGAGCTACATTTCAGGTCCTTTCCTTTCTTTCTCCTCTCTTCTCTATTTTTTCTTCTTCTTTTATTCTTTTTCTCTTCTCTCTTTTTCATTCTTTTGTTCTTTCTTGCCCTGACAGGGTCTCACTTCTTTATCCAGGCTGGATTTAATCTTGTGACACTCCTGCTTCCTGCACAGCAGTGTACAATGGAAGGAAAACAGGACACAGTCCTTTCAAAAAGAATGTTTAGGCATGTTGTCACATACTTGTAACCTCACCTTCCTCATTCTTAAAATATTATTATTATTCACATAATATTTGCCATGATAATGATGCATATTTGGAGCGCCTGACTTAACTTGTCATGTAATATGATGAATCTGTATGTCATGATTTATAAAATGAGCATAGCAAGAGAATACAGAGGCCAAAGACTATTGAATTCAAAGAGCAAGTGAGGACTAAAGGCTTACCTCCTGGCCCAAATACCAGGGAAACCCAGGGTCATGGAAACCCATCCTTCTGGCAGTTTGCCAAGATAAAAGGTCCTATGAAAACACATCAACTCCAGTTGAATATACTACTATCGGAACCAAGGTGGTATAAAATGGTATATCATAGCTTGATGTAAATAAATTTATTGAAAAGCAACTCTGGAAATGACTATCACGCAGGTCTTTATCACTAGTATTTCCTGTAAAACAGTTACATATATACATGGACTTTGAGGAAAATATACTTAGCAAAGAAATTATAAGAAAGTATGTCTAAAACTATCACTGTTCTCTTTCTTTACACACAGCCACGTCACATAAATTTTATGTGATACATATATATTGCTTATAATTGTGTAGCATAGTCTAAAGTAATAGCTGCAAAATGATAAACATTGCTGTAAATAAATAGGTAAATGGATATATGAGTCATTTAATGATATTATGTGTTTGCTCTCCAAGGACAGAAGGACTGCTCTGTTCCTTTGGAGAAATTCAGTAAGTAGATGATTTATTTGAAATTACATATCTACACTGTGTAACTTTTGTAAATGAAATTTGGATGGCAGGAGATAGAGTCTTTCTACTTTAGACATATTATTTTGCGAGGAAGCAGTGAGTATTACATCAAGTTTTCCTGCCTAGGAACTTAATCACACCTGAATGCCTGGTGTGAACTTCCTTTTTATGTTCAACACATTGTCAAGCATTAAGTCATGACTGTGGGCACAGCAGAAATAAGTATGTAATCCTCTTAGCTATCATGCATCATGGCTATGACTTTCCCCATTTTGGGCTTGGGAGAGGTTAGGAAGATTGTACAAAGTCTCAGCTATTGAAGTGATTAAGAGTATATGACTTCAAA
Source organism: Petromus typicus (assembly GCA_004026965.1). NCBI lineage: Eukaryota > Metazoa > Chordata > Mammalia > Rodentia > Petromuridae > Petromus > Petromus typicus. The sequence continues at coordinate 101,251 of PVIR01002322.1, read as the reverse complement.
GTCCCATACCTTTCTGTCATAAAAGAACATAATAATTTCATAAAATCACAAAAATTGCTCATTTAAAGTAAACTAACTTCCTGATGCTGAGAAACACAGTGATAAAAAAAAATAGATTCTTTTTCACTTGGTTGGAGTATGTGGAGTCTTTCTTTTGGAAAATTTCTCATTAAGTATGTGCTCCAAGACCTATAGAGATGGACTCTAATCAGAAGATGATCTTCTTTTATTCCCAAGGCTGCTGCTCAGTCATTGTGCACAAAGGGAAGAAGAGCTGTACCTTCCCCCACACTGGTTTTCTCATCGGTACAGCAACATTCACACTCACTTGCTGGTTACCTAGGATGGGCAATGGGAGTCCTACACAGTTAACCATGAGCTGTTTCTTCTCTTTTCTTTTTTTTTTTTTTTTAGACAAGGTCTCACTTTGTAGTTCAGGCTGGCCTTGAGCTCAGCCTCAAACTCACATCACAGCAATCCTCCTGCCTCTACCTCCCAAGTACTGGGATTACAGGCAAGAACCACCACACCCTGCACTGTGGTATGTGAGACTGAATGCTGCTGAGCATGAGTCTCCACACCCAGTATTGTTTGTGGTTACCGGGGATCAAACCCAGGCCCCTGCACTTGCAAGACAGGTGCCTGAACCACTGAGATAAATCCCCAGTCCCTATGAGCTGTTCCTTTTAGCATGCTCCCTCTGGATTCCTCAGGCATTATGCAAGTCCAGTGTGGACAAAGTATAGATTTTTTGAGCCCAAAGTTTGAACAGAAACATTTTAGAATGGTATCAATTGTCTTCTCCTTTACTGCATCTCAGGGAGATGAAACATCTCCCATGTAAAGTCTTTCTCTGCTCAGCAATATGAAACTGCTTTGCAAGCTGGGATCTACAGTTTTGGGTGTCACATCTCCCTTTTAAAGAGGTAAAGAAAAATAATTTGCTCTACTTTCTACCTATGGGAAGTGGCCCTGGTAACATAGGAATTAAGGACCATTGGTGGACTCAACTCATTCCATTCCTACCTCAGAAATGGCACTCACACAGACTGGAAAGCTTAGCAGTAAAGCAGAGCCATTATACTGTGGATGCCATTTGGGAGCTCTGATGTACTTCTCCTGCTGTCATTTAATTACTCAGATTAATATATAAACATAGAGAGACACAATAGAGGGCGAGGTAAGTAGACAAGGAGCTGCACTTATTTAGTTAATAATTAATTACTAGGAATTTTCAGCAGTGGGACATTAACCACTTGCCCTTTTAAATGGTAATAAATAGAAGACATATGTCTAATTAAGAGCTGTGAATGCTCTGGCCAAGCTGAATGGGAGGAGAAGGATGTATATTTATGGAGCTATGTTGAAGGAAAACTGTGAATCACTAGCTGTTCAAAGCCGGCTTTCCTGGTAGGTGTCTGTGCAGTGTCATCACTCTCCCCGCCACTCCACTCCATGGCTCTCCCAGGGATTGGTGCCAAAGTGAAGGAAACTCACAGATTCCTTCAGTGATTTCCTTCAGAGCCAGTGCCTCCCTAGGCCCCAAGGGAATAGCAGCACTTTCTTGTCCTTCCAGAGTTTTATTAGGAAACAGTTTTCATCACCTTTGTCAGTCTCTGCTGTTTTTGCCAAATCTCTATATAGCAACTAAATTGAGACCCTACTAAAGAGTCTTAGCACACTTCACAGACAGGCAGACAAACTAGAAAGAATAGAATTCTACAAGACCCCAGATTTTTGGCACCCACTCTTGGAGTCTTAATAATAAAATACTAAGACTATCAAATGTAGGCAGAATAAACAAGACCTTCAGATTCCTGTTATTGTGAAGGACTCTGGCAATGTTGAAGGATTCCATGGAGGAGCAGGGTTGGCCCGCAGGAAACTGTGAGCTTCTTCCATGACCTGCTGGACTCCACCTCCAAACAGAACTGCTGACTGTAACTCTCATGCAGGGTCACCACATTAGTTCTCTCGGGATGGGCACAGATTTCCTTTGTTTTCTTCTATTTCTAGCTTCTATGAGAAGCTAAAAGGTGAAATACACCATTACTGACTCTCCAGAACTTTCTGTAGCAAAATTTAGGTCATGGAAAATGACATATGACCAGAGAGGTACACAGTGGTTGTCATTCATTCCTTCTGCAATGGGGTCTTCTTGCCAAATCCAGTGTACATCACCTCTCTTCTCTTTATTCTCAGTTTCCTGTGTGTGGTAAACTTCAAGGAGAGATGGTGTGCTCTACCCTTCCCCTCTCAGCTTCGCTGGTCTAACTTGTGCTTCCAAAGAATGAGCAGTGGATGATTTATTACATTGCAAATTTGTCTCAGGGGACTCCTTCTGACCCTGGTCATGTCTTCCTTGTAGCAGCTCTAGTCTGCCCAGCCATACGTACATAGGTAGTGTCAATGTCTGCCCCTGGGAATACTCCTGCTTAGAGACTGGGAGGGCACAGGTAGAAATCTTAACTCTCCACATATGATATTACTACCCAATGGCCAGAATGGAGATGGAAACATGAACAACAGAACAAAGCAGTGGGTTAGCTTCAGCTAAAATGATTCATTCTTTAACATAAGTCACAGAAGAGCCTCTTGGCTTTGGCCTGGGATCTGAGAACACATAGTCCTAATATTGCAGGTTCTTACATCAAGGGTTGAAATACTTGCCTTGCCAATCACTGGGTGTCACTGGCAACTCATTAGAGCTCTCCTCGTCCTTTATAGATAATGTCTTAAGAAACCAAGGATCTAGATAAACGAGAAACTAGTCTTTGATGAGAACGTAAGCTAACTACTCAGCAAGCATTAAATCAGAGGTGATAGCAAGTTCTAAGTCTAGAAGTAGCTGCAGAAATCATTAATTATTGGACAATTTGTTCTTGGGGTAAAAGGAATATTTGCATAAAAATCTCACAAAAAATTAGTCTCCAAATTAAAAAAAAAAAAAAAAGCATTGGGACCTTTATTTTTTAGGGCTGTGATCTGACTCTTGCCATTTCGTGACTTTATGGACATCATAGAAAATGAGAAACCTAAGAATCAAGAAGAAAACAAGAGTACTTTGTTTTTCCAACATGAAGAACCAAATCTAATAGTAAATCTCAGATACTGGCATTTAATATGGTTTTGATTTTGAAGTAAAACATACAAAATTAGTACTTTATTGTTTCCTTTTGCCAGATAGAAAAAATGAAGTATGTAAATATTAGGGGAGCTGGACATGGTTGTTCATGCCTGTAATCCCAGCACTCAGGAGACTAAAGCAGGAAGATCTGCATGAATTTGAGGTTAGCCTGGGCTACATAGTGAGTCAAAGACCAGCATGGACTGCATAGTGAGTCTGCCTCACACACAAACAAACAAAACAAAAAGTCAGGCACAGTCACCACATGATATATAGCACTGACTTACATAATGAGACTACCTAGACCAGTCACGAATTTCCCCTGGAAACTGGTTAATTAGGAGGATTATTGAGCATCACCCCATACAAATGTTCAGGCTATGCTGATACATGCAGAAGTCTGAGTGTCACTGCCCAGGAGAGATTTCTGTTACCTACAATGATGATCTAAAGCCACTTATTGCAAAAATTTTCTGCAAAAGTTCTCAAGTTAACCATATTTTTTACTGAAAAGCATACATTTTTATTTGTCTTTATTGGTACATTATAAATACACATCATCATTGCATTCAACATTGAGAGTTTATACCAGAATATGACACAACTTGATTCTCATTTTCCCCTTCCCCCAGCAACTCCCTGCAACTCCCCACCTCCTATATACATAAGATCTATTTCCTTTTGTTTATTACTATCATATTCTTTTTCCCATTATTTACCCCTACACTCTCTTTCAAGTATTTTCTATTTCACAATATCAACTATACATACTAGAACTTATTTACATCTTCATTTTCTCATACCAGATAAAATATACTATATTTACACATCTATGACCTACTTATTTCACTTTTGAGGATGTCTGAAGGTACACTGAAATATACATTACCATATCTACATAGTTTACAAGCATATATATGTATATATGTGTGCGTGTGTGTGTGTGTGTGTGTAAAATCAGATATATAGTCAATATGCATTATAAGGAATTAAATTATCCTAAAGAATAAATGATACATGCAATGCTTAAAATAGCTTAAATATTTAATAAAATATTATAAAAGATTTGAGGATCAGTGAAATAGATTAGAAGATGTACAAACAACTCCAGATATACTAAGATGCCTCATCTTTGACAAAGGAGCCAAATATCCTCAATGGAGGAAAGATCACCTCTTTAACAAGTGATGCTGGAAAAACTGGGCTTTAACCTTATGTTGCCAAAACTAAGTTAGACCTATCTCTGTCACTGTGTACTACACTAAAATAAAATTGGATTAGATACCTAACTGTTAAAACAGAAACACTAAACCTGCTGCAAAACAAGTTAGGTAGAATTCTTGGAGACATTGGCTTAGGGAAAGACTTTCTGAACAAAACCTCTATAGCACAAGAATTAGCAAAAGAAATCAACAAATGGGATCTCATCATATTAAAAAGCTTCTGCATAGCAAAAGAAACTACGGACAGAACAAAAAGATAACTAGCAATATGTGAAAATACCTTTACGAGCTGTTTCTCAGACAAAAGGCTATTATCTAGAATATATAAAGAGCTTTAAAAAGTCAGCCCCCCAATTTAAAGACCCAAATCAAAAACAGACATCTGAAATGAACATACACTCCTTAGAGGAAGAAGTAAGATAAAGAAGTATTTGAAGAAATCTTCAGTGTCACTGGTCATTTGAGAGATGCAAATGAAAACAACACTGAGATTTCATCTCACTCCACAAAGAATCACAGGTATCTCAGAATTAGACAGCAACGAATGCTGCAAGGCTGCAGAGAAAAAGAACCCTTCTCCACCGATGGTGGGAATGCATAGTGGTACAATCCCTGTGGAGATTCCTCAACAAAACCAGGATCAGAGGTCCCATTTGACTCTGCTATTCCCCTGTTAGGGGTATACATGAAAAAATACAAAGATTCATATTAGAGTGACATATGTGCACATACGTGACATATGTGTATACAGCAGCACAGTTTCTGATATCTAAATCTTGGAAGCAACCAAAATGTCCATCAAACTGGAGACTGGATAAAGATATGTTTTTATATAAAATGGAATATTACTGTGCCATAAAGAATAAGTTTCAGTCAATTATACTCAAATGGACATACACTGATGACATACTTGTAAGTGAAATAAATAGCTCACAAACATGTAAATGCCATATCTTTTCTCTGATATGAGAATCTCAAGGTGTAAATGAGTTCTACAATATATGATAGGCATTGTGAAATAGAAAATATTCAATGGGAAAAGGGTAGGGGTAAGTAATGAGGGAAAGGAAAAAATGTGATATCAAAAAAGGAAACAAAACATAGTAGGGCAATAGGCAAAAAGAGACTATTTTGCATCAAAGGACATTGCAAGAAATTATTCACAGAAAAAGTCTCAAATCGCAGTCACAGTTCAGGGAATTCTGGGTACAGCAAACAAAAGAAAATATTCAAGTCAAAGAAAATTTGGGAAAGCAAACAAAGGTCTACTTGGCAAAGTGCTGGCTCCAGTAAGTCTAGGGAGAGGACAAGTAAACTGGAAATGGTCATTGCCTGATTTCAAAGATTCTTTTTTAGAAAGATTCTCTCTCTTTTTTTTTTTAAATGTAAGAAACATACTTTTGCAGTCGTGTATACTCTACATATGTCCTTAATCCTTAATCAACTCTAATGAGGTACAAAAGGAAGGAGATGGGAATGGCGAAGAATTAAAGTATCTCAACTGAAGGAAATGACACATTAAAAAAATGAACATAACATTGATATTAACCTTAAATGAACTGTTGTTTGTTGGCAGATCACCACACCAACTTCCACTTAAGGATTTTCTATTTCGTGGAGTACAAGTTTTATACCTCAACTATGGGGCACCATCTCTGTGAGAAACAGGCAGAGCAATGGCACAAATAGTAAGTTTTTGCTATACGGGGAAACTAGTAGAATCTTTTTCTTTACCCAGAGTCCTTTTTCTCCTCAAATAACAGGTTATTCAACAAGTCCGACACACTCATCTTCTGTGGTTTCTGCACAGTTCCTCAATATGACACTATCATGTTCAGCCCGTGCCTTCTAGTTTATTTTTTCCATCATCTACCCTTCCATGCTTTCATTCTTCATCAGACATGAATTGAACATATAGGTCTGCCCTTAGCAATCTTAAATCTCACCATGTAAAACAGAGGAATCAGCTATTCACCTCAGTAGGAGTCTAATTTCACCTAACCACAAGACATGTTGGCCAAATTCTTTCATATATCTTAAGGTGCTCTAAGGAATTAGAGTTCAGGAGAAATCCAACTGGTGTTTGTGGATCCTTTTGCTAAAGAATCTATCCTGTTTTTGCCATGCTTGACTCTTTCCATATGCCCTACCATTTACCTCACCAGTGGTGACAAAGTGATCATAACTGGTTATGTCTTACCCACTGCTTTGTCTTGACCAAATGTTATTCCGATTTCTCTCTTTCATACAAACTCCTTAACTCTGCTTATTCTTAAGCCTGAGTAAGCTCCCCCAAATTGGAAAGTGTTCCTACTGTTTTATCCTCCCAACTGGCTTACCATAGCAAAGCACTCATCAGACACCCAGTTTTCAATTCTCTTTCCTCTCAGTGTCTCCTCTGGAATCTGCCCATCTCTGCTTTCATCTCCTTTACAATGAACAGAGAAGCCTTATTTCTGCTTGATGTGGAAAAGCATAGAGATTTTTGATGTCACATAATTCTTCTTATGAAGTAGTCTAACTTTTTAATTAAAGCTTCTTCCTACTCTAAGTAAGTGTGCTTTTATTTGACAGTAGTTACTTTAATGATCATTTGATAGGTGAAAGTGAAAACCACAGAATGGATGGAAATTATGTGAGCTAATAAATACTATAGTAGTGATTTGGCAATAGCTTTGTCAAAAATAAAATTAAAAAAAAGATTGCTGCACAAAGTTGAGGTAAATACTACCCACTGCATAATCTCTCTTAGGAAAAGAGCCATCAGCATACAACTGCCAAAGACGGGAAGATAGAGTTAAATCTACTATATCAAAGATCCATTGGACACTAAGCTTGAGCCCAAGCAAGAAATTGGCTCCTTGATGTTTTTTTTTTTTTTTTAATATACATAACAAAATGATTGGAAGGAGAAGGGATTTTTTTTCTTTTTAGTACCAGGGCAGACTGTCTTGGTTTTCTTTTAATAACTTGGAGAGCTGACATACCCTCAAGTTAAGTATGTAGATGATTTCTGAAGACAGCTAAGACACAGGCATTTGAAATATCGCATAGGTAATATGCAAACTGAAAGCATCACAATAAATAATAATAGTGCTTTAGCCTCATGCTGCATTGTAATGTGGCTGATATCAAATTAACATAGGCCCTTGCAGAGAATGCAAATAAAAGAGACCTGGAATATGTCAACAAAGCTTTGGGGAAAGGATTGGTGTGAAGCTGCTAGGGAGAAAGACAGGTGATATAGTTAGGGCTGGAGGAGAAAGGAGCAGAGCTAGAGTCCATACATTCTGTAAGTATGACATATTCTAAAGCAATATTTCTTCCAATTCAAACACTTTTCTTTAAAGCAATGATATTCACATGGCTTCACATACATTCTTGAAATTCTAATGGAAACCGTACATTGTTTCAGAGTCATGATACACACAGGTATTATTCACATAATTTTAAATCAAGGTATTGTGAGAAGTTATTCTGGGCCATTTTTTTTTCAATCTGAATTATGGAAATGATTCTAGGAGCATTAATTGAGCATCTCTCCTCTGAGTGCCATAGTGAAGACAAACTTGCTACTCCTGAGCACACATCTCACCCCTCTTATTGGGGCCTTTGTGTATTTTGTGCCAAAACTAAAAAAGAAGGAAAGCACTCTCATCCACCATTTTGCTACTACAGAAAGGTTGACTATGGAGTTTTAAGGAAGCTTCCCAGTTCTATCTTGACTAAGCTGAAAATCCAGGCTACCAGTTTGTGGTACTAGATTTAGAATTAGGATGAAATAAAGAAGTAAATGGCAGTCAAAAAACAATGGAGGTAGTAAGAGATTGAATATATACAGGTGATCTTGGTGAAGCTGGTTCAATTTTCATACCAGGATACAGCTGATGTACCACCTATCCACACCACATTCCTGTACAAACACTCATCTGCATTGGGAATGCTCCTCTCCCTGGCCTTCCAGTCAGTACAGGAAGTACACAGCCATCCTTCAGAACTTAGTATAAACTTGATGTATGATGGGAAACTTCCTGCTGCCACAGCACATAGTACTGTGTTTGGAGTTTATCTCACTGCTCTCTTCTACTTTGTCCACTGCTAGGTCCCCTGCTAAGGAGAAGGCATGTACATGAGGGAAAAGTACTTTTGGGTACATTTTGTAGTTCTGCCTTAGAGAGAATGTTTTTTAAAAGGCATAATGTTCAACAGAAGAAATAATACATATTGTTCAATAACATAAATAAGAGGCAAACAGGAAGGAGGGGAATATATACAAGGAGAAAGGTGACAAAGTGAAAGAAATCTTATCTTTTTTCCTGTTATTTGCATGCAGTCTTGTAATTTATTTGCTTTTCTAACTTTAAACTACATTTGTTCTAATCCATATTTTTTCACAACAAATGAGTATTTCTTAATTGTTGTATGTTAAGAGGCAAAAGAAAAAGACAGAAAGAGAATTCATGTACATATGTATGTACATATCAAATCAAATAAAACTCAGATGAAAGGCATCTTTATTCTTAGCATCATAACCTAATCCTAGAATCTGGTCTTAGAGAGGCAGTTTCCAAGCAGTGGTAGCCACGTGGGTTTTAATTGCCCCCACAACTCAAAAGGAAATGATCCTATTGCACATTTATAAGGTTGTTCCTCTAGGCCAACCTGAGCCACATGCAGATCCATTTGGGATGAGGCTGTGCTGTCTGTACTGGAGGAGGATGGCTAGGCAGAGAGAGAAGGGAGATTAATCAATCCAAGACAACATCTGTCAGGATATTGCATTTGGCTCTTGTTATCAGCTGACTGCACTTCAGGGGCTGTGTAATATTCAATTTGATTATCTTTCACCTGCAGAGAGTAAGTTTCTCCCTCTCCCTTTGCTTAAAAAATCATTGGTAGTAGCTAAAGAGGAATCGATCCACTGGAGAAAATGCTGACAAGAAAACATAAATCAGAAGTAGGACAAGGGAAGAGGAGGAAAGGGATAGAGAGTTTGGCTTATGTCCTGGCCTTTAAAAAAAAATTAACTGGCTTGGTTTTCTATTCCTTTAAGGAAATGGGACTGTTTGTTTCTCTTGTCAGTCCTGATTATGATAAATACACGATGACAAGGGAGCAGCACAACTCCTTTGTGTTTCCTTAGCCCTCCATTAGTTTCAAAAGTTTTACTTTCTAAAAATGCCAGGGCTCAAGTCCTGCAGGCCTCGTGAATATCTTGTGGAAAAGGTCCCATAAAGATCTGCTCCACTTTTGTACACTGGAGAGAAAAAATTTTACATTCTAAGGAGACAACAGAAAAGATTTCAAATTAATTACAGTGGCTTTAATAACCAGAAGGACCTTTGAGGTGTCACTAATGCCATCTGAAAAGTGGAGACAACCTTGTAGCATTTTTGTTACATATATATATATATATATATATATATATACACATATATGTATATATATGTATATACATATATGTATATATGTGTGTGTATATATATATATATACATATATATACATATATATATATATATATATATATATATATATATATATATATATATATATATGTTTGGTGTCTCTCTTTCCCTGTCACTCTTATCTGAATTTTGAGTTGATTGTTTTGCAACATGAGCACAGTGGAGCTGAAGTAACTTTTTTTATGCCATTTATATTTATTAAAATTACACTTTTCCAGTACATTTTGAAACTTCCCAATGTAATCTTAGCACCAATCCTTCTTATGACATTTAGCATCTTAGTAGAAAAGATTCCTTAGGGATTCCAATGTCACCTTAGGCCCAGCAAGTCTAAACATTCAACAGGTCACTTTTCCTTCACTGGAAATTCACGTTTAACTCTTGAATATTTTAAGCTAAAACTTAGTGGTGTTTCTGATTCTTCACCTCTTCTTTGCCATGTTAAACCTACCACCATAAATTCTTGTTGATCATTTTTTCAAAAGTTGTATTTTTTTTCAAGTTCTCCATATCACATTTACTACTTTAGCTTCATGTCAACCAGCTGTGTAACTGTGATGATCTTCTGCTGCCAGAATTTTCTCACTTTTAGGTCATCCCATCCACTGGCAGTATATTTATATTATTTACCAAATTATATTAACTAAAATTATATTTCAACACTTAAACTTGATTCTCAAAGTGGCTCACAACTAGTCCTTATCTGCATTTTCAGATACTCCTACATTGATTCCTCTTGCAGTTTTCAAACCTACCAGTCAAGGACTCATGACTTGCAAGAACTCACTTTTCCCTCTTGTGGGTGCTTGCTTTTGCTCACAGGTGCACTGCAACCTCCTCTGCACCAACTCACTCCCCATTTCCTGACCAAGCCACACACTGGTGCATCTTCACTTGCATACATTCTATTTCTTCTTCTCAAATCATCTGTCTTTCCTGGTAGTCATCATAGGTAAACCTTTTCTATCATTTTAAGGGCTCATGATTCATGTCTACTTTCTTAGAAGTACTTCTCTTTCAGTCTCATTGTAAGTGGATGACTCATGAATATAAATCACCTTCTTTTTTTCCATTGTAGCATCCTACCTGTTCCTGAGTGAGTGGTAGTGAAACTGCCTAACCTGGACTTCCTTACTTTTCCATTCTTCCTATATATATAGAAAGATATTCTCACTTTCCTTCAAGAATTTTCACTTGAAGTGTTTCCTGACAACAGCAGTTAATTTTATTTTCTGTTTTTGAATTCTCTAAGTGCTTATTTAATAAATCATGCATTGCTTTCTTTGGAAATTCTTTAAATTAAATATTTTTCTGTTTTTAGACAGTTTGGGACAAGGTTATTGAAATCTTAAATAATATTGGGTTTAGAATTTGAATTGTTTTCCTTCCTTCCTTCCTCCATACATCTTTTTCTCTTTTTGATTTTTGTTTGTTTATTTTTTTCTTTGAGGCAGGGTCTTGCTATGCAGTTCAGGCTGGCCTTGAACTCACTATGCAGTCTAGTCTGGCCTTCAACCCTCAGAGACCGACTGTGTCAGTCTCTTGATAGCTACGATTGCAGGCATGCACCATCATGGCTGTTCATATTTTTTCTTGTTGTTCAAATGGATGTTGTGGGTTTCAGGATTAAAGAATAATACAACAGAGTCTGGAGAACGGAAAATTCCAGCGATGTGGATCAAGATTCAGGGGACACAGGGAGATCTAAAAGTCAGTGATTTGGGGATAATACAGTATCTTGAAAAAATACAATCCTGTATAAGCATTAAGTAGGCAATGCAAAATAATGGAAATGGAAATCTTGAAAGTTGATTATTTTTAAACATGGAAATGGGTATCTCTTAACATTCATCTATTTATATTGTGCATTGTAAAAAAGGAAAGGAAAGTATTTTGGACATACAGTCAAATCTCCATTAATACATTTATCATGATATATTTTATAAAAAATAACTATTATATGTCAACTTCCTTTGACTTACAAATTCTAACCTTTCTTTATTTCCTCTTACAACATCTACATATGACCCAACTATATTTATTCTTGTTCAATGATACGACATTATTTCCCCACATTAAATATTTCTAAGAGCAGAAAAAACTTATTCTTGTAAATCTATGCCTCACACAGAGCTAACTAACCTAATAGGTACCACATGAAAAAGTCGTATTTTGTGGATATTTTAGAAAACCAAGCAATGACCAGGAAGGAATGCTAAAAACTTCAAGTGCCACATGGCAATTACTGTACTAAGGATAAACTAATAAATTTCAGCTTTCATTATCCTCTCCTTTAATTGAATGATTTAAAAATAAATAATTATAAAGGTTGCCAAAGAAATTCTACAGGAAAAAGATAGTCTATCCAACAAATGTATTGGACTAATTTGGTTATCTACATTAAAAAAAGAAAAATTGGAAGTTAGCACATAAATTATTAGCCAGAAATTTAATTTTTAAGTATCATAAACCTTCATCTATGAGCTAAAACTATGAAAATTTTAGCAAATAAGTGAGTTTATGAAGTTTCAATTTAGGCAAACAGCACTTATGTAACAAAACTACAATTTATTTCAAAAAAAACATGAGAGGGCCAGGGATTTAGCTCAGGGGTTCAGGTACATGCCTTGCAAGTACACAGGCCTGGACTCAATCCTTGGCAATCACATACAACAATACAGGGCGTAGAGACTCATACCCACCAGCAATCAGTACCACATACCACAGTGCTGGGCGTGGTGGCTCATGCCTGTAATCCCAGCACTTGGGAGGCAGAGGCAGGAGGATTGCTGTGAGTTAAAGTGTGGGCTCTGGGCCATCCTGAACTAAGAAAAGGAGACCCTGTCCAAAAAAAAGAAAAAAAGAGAAGGAAATTGGTCCTCTTGATAATAAAAACTTTTACTATTTAGAATTAAATTAGTAAGGGTTGGAGATACATTTCAGGTGTAGAATGTTTGCCTAAAATGCTGGAGGCCCTGGGTTCCTTCATCAAGAGAAAAATAAAAGAAAGATGAGGCATTTACTGGAGAGAAAGGATTTGCATAAAGACTATATAAAGATTTCTCACAATTCAATAAAAGAACAACATCCCAATCCAAACAGTGAAAAATATTCGAATAACATGTTTCCAAAAATATACAAATGGGTGATAAGCACAAGAAAGAATGCTCAACAGTAAGAATCATATAAATGCAAATTAAAATCACAGCGATATGCTATTACACATCCTCCTGAATTACTTTATCCAAAAGACAGAAAATAATAAATGTTGCCAACGACATAAAAAAACTGAAGCTGCCATGAGTGAGGCAATGAGGATTGCTGGTGGGAATAAAAACTGGTCTAACCACTTTGGGAAACAATATATTTGGTTTTTTTTGTTTTGTTTTGTTTTGTTTTTTAAGAAGTTAAGAATAATTCTGTGTTACAACTGAGAAATTCTAGTTCTAAGCATCTATAAAAGAGAAATGATAATGTATGCTAACACAGAGTATCGGTCACAAATGTTGGTACCAACCTGGTTCATGATAGTGCCAGAGCCACAGAGCAGAGGTAACCTCAGGGCTAGGTACTCCATGAGGAGTTGAATAGAGTGTGGCACATGTATTGAAAGGGATGCATGCATTGTGTTGGAGCACACAATAGGGGTGAACATGAAAGCTATTCTCCTACCTGAAAGAAAACTGATGCAAAAAGACACATTGGGTGCAAAGTGTTTAGGAAAAGCAAATACATTTAAAAAAAGGTAGATTGGTGGTTAGCAAGGGCCTGGGACAGAAATGAGGATTGGCCAAGAAGGAACATCAGGTATATTGTGGGGATGATGGAAATTTTATAAAACTAAATAGCGTTAATAGTTTCACACACATTATGTCTTAACTAATAACCAGTGAAAAGGGTAATTGGCATGAGTGAATTTTGATGTATGTTATTTCGCATTAAAACTGCTAACAAGTAAATTGCACTAAGTTTGTATGAAGAGGTTTTAGATCACAGATGAAAAATCATCTCTTCCCTTTAGAATCCTTATTGGTATATATTTTTTTCCAGGACCAGAGATCAAATTAAAGACCTTGTCCTTTCCAAGGAGGCACAGCACCACTGAGTTAAATCCATGGATGGATACTTTTCTTGAAATATCTGTCTCATAATTATATTGTTATATTCCATTAATTTCAAATTTTATCACTTACTGTAAGGTTTCACTATTTATGTAGTAAGATACATTTTAAACTATCTTTTCTTCATTTAGAATTTTAACTCTAGATAGTAATTACTTAATATTTCCTGCTTAACATTTTATACCCACAGCTTAGCACAATACCTGGCACAAAAGTTCAATATGTCTAAATAAGTGTAGTTTCAAATGTCTTCAGAAGAAACAGAACATACTGTTTCATTTTGTCAGGAAAAGCAAAACAAAACTGTAACAGAGAAATGTGGTATTTCCTCATGATCTGGAGAATGAAATCCCTTCCCTAGATTAGGCATCTGAGACTTTTATTCCCAAGGAGAATATGTTGCCAGAACGGAACACAGCCAACTTCCACCTCTCATTTTCTTTAACCATCCCATTAACAAAGTTGTTTTCTCTGGGGTCTAGATCCAATTAAGAGCAAGGGCAGCCGAGAGAAGAACACTGAGCTAGGCATTGGTGAAGAAGTGTGCACACTTGCCTCTGGGGGATAGAGAGAGCTTTATTGGCATTTCTACCCCTCCTCTCCTGGTCCCCCTCCACGCTCTGCAGAAGGCATCGGGACAAAAAAAGCACCCAGCATTCAGCTCAGGAACAGAAAATAAATACACTGGGAATACTCCACGGTCCTTGGCTGAATACAAAGCAGTAATTCAGCGGACAACTGCAGCTTTAGAGAACCTGAGCTGAGCACAGCCACAAGAATAAAAGCAAGACAGGAAGACAGGACAGAGGTAGAGACAGAGACAGAGACCAAGGCAGGCAGAGAGACTGAGACCCTATTTCCATGTCCTCTATCATCCCTTCTTGGTGTCTCTCATGAAAATGTACACACAGTAGTAAATGGAAGCAGAAAAAAGGTGGAGGGATGGAAATGTGGAAGTAAGTAAAAGAAGGTAAGGATTCTGAAACAATTTTGAAGAAAGAGAAGAACAATATAGCACAATCAAAAAGAAAGAATCCATTCTTTTCAATTCCAAGAATGAGCTGCGGTACAAAACAGGCGGAGAAGCGTTATTTAAAAAGGAAATGGAGAGAGAAAAATAAGTACTTTGTTAGCTCAGAATAAATCAGAAAGTGTGTCATATGCACCCTGTGACTCTTTGATTTTGATTATCTTGTTAAAATGTCTGAGCTTCATTCCCAGGGTATGGTGAGGAGGATGTGTGTGCTTTATTTCCCTCCTTCAGTAGGAGTCTGCAGGGAACTAGTCAGGCAATGTATGTGGTGTGTCTTTAGAACTAGAGTGCTAGATAAACAGGAAGCTGTCTTGAAGAGGTTGTATACTGTTGGTGCTAAAGTAACAAGGGGAAAAATAATGTGATGGTAATTTTAAAAGAAGGAAACAAAGCTTAGGCATATAGGGGTGGGGATTGTAGGGTGGGTAGGGGAATGGGAAAAAATGAGAATTAAGTCATGTAATATACTGATACAAAATCTCAATGTTGAATGTAATCATCATGGGCATATATAATAAAATGTACCAATAAAGATTTGAGTTCAAAAATTCATACTCAGGCTTTGAGGCTGAGCAAGAATAGCAGTTAATTGTGCACTGAGAAAAGATTTAAATTTTATTCTAGTATCACTAAGTAAGTGACAAAACTATTACTTTCCACAGGCTTACCTTCTTTCAAGGGGTAGTTAGCCATGGGAGTAAAATTCAGAGAAAACTCTCATTAATGAAAGTTTTTTATAATCAAGTATGTGTCAAAACAGAATGCAGAATACAGTGTTAGTTGGTTAAAATATCTGACACTTTAAACAAGGCATCAGAGGAGACAGTGTGGATTAAGGGCCATGCTTTTTACCAAACAAAAGCTACTAAGTCAGATGCTCTTAGAAGTCTTGAAAAGCAGGCTTCCCATTCTTTTGATTGATGAAGCACTGTATGCTACAAATAAGGCTGGGTGCCAGGTTAACACTCTACATATTAGGAAAACTTTGGGGTATGTGCCATTTTGTTATAATTTCATTTCATGCTTATGCAGACTTCTATTTTTCTTTCCTTTCAACTAGATTAAATACTGTAAATCATAGCTTCACTGATAGGAAAAGAAGTATTTCCATTACTCTTAAGAACATCATCTCCAGGAGGCCAACTTCACTAATGAAGGAAAAAGTGGAGTCTGCCAATCAAAATAAACTGCCTACTTTAGAAGGGTAGTCATCCCTCTAGAAGGTAGTCAGACCTTGTGGTGACTCAGTCCTTAAATTACTGGCTCTGGGAATGTGATAGTAACCCAAAATCATCATGAAAGTCTCTTTAAAAGGATTGCTCACCTTGGTTATTTTCATTGGCTCTACAGATTTTCCTTATTCACCTATATCAAGGAAAAATAGCTTTTATATCTTTATACCTTACTTTCAGCTACATATAAGTCAGGATAGGGCATAGAGACAAATATGCCTCATTCTGTAGCTGCCATTTAAAAAATAATTTAGTCTCTAACACCTGTCCAATCTTAGCCCAAGAAATACATAGGACATAGAAGACAGTGTTTAGTAGAAACAGCACTAATGCAAATAGGGCTCCATCACTAAATACTTTGACCACAGAAAAATTACTTATATTTCATGGAGCTTTGTTTTGTCTGATTGTGGTGCTGAGTATCAAACCCATTCATGGTCTTCTACATGCTACACAGATGCTCTACTACTGAACTAATCTCTAAGTCTTTCCCTAAGGTTTTATTTTGTCTTCCTTAAAATGCAAAGAATATGATAAACTTGGGTGACTATACCAATACAAGTATCAATTGAGAGGTGAATGAGATCAAGGTCCTCACACAGTCCCCAGTCTTCCTTGGTTCCATTGTAGGGATTTTACAATTTTGGTAAAGCAACAGAAACAAAGTACAGAGCTGTTAGCAAATATGTAAATACTAATGTTTGATACTGGCTAGAAATCCATAAAGAAACAAATAACTGAATGAGAGGCATGAATAATAAACCAATGATGGATTAATTCATTAATTTCTTAATGGAGGTTGGACTTGATTTCTGTATAACTTAGGTAAATGGGGGTGGCTACATATGCTGAAGAAGAAAATAAAATCTTATTGTACATGAAGGGAAACTGGCCAAAGGGTGACAGGATAGTGCAGCCCTCTCTCATATAAATACAGAAAATACAGGTAGAGGGGATGTGAACTAGAATACTCTAGTACTTGTTAGTGATCTGAAATTTAGGCCGATGTGACAACAGCTAGGGGCCAATTTTAGTTCAGTGAGCAAAGAACATAACTGTTGAAAAGTCATTATGAGACACACGCAAAAAACAGTGAAAATGTAAAACACTAGACTGTAAGCTTTGTCTTACTCATGGTCCATTGCCAGTACTCCATGCTGAATAAAAAGTCAGAACTCAAAAGCAAAAGCTTAAGTCAATAGTACTCTCATACATTGATAAATACTTGAAACAGAGGGATAACATGGCAATAAAGGATCCCAATTACTTAAAGAGAAGTTACTCAATTTGCCAAGTATAAAGAAAAATAAAAGTGAAAATGTAAATAATAATGAAACCCCAATATGCACTATATCACAATAGAGAAACTAAACTGAAATGTGACTATGTCTTTTCTGACTGCCTGTTTTACTGACTCCTGGCCTACTATGTTAACCATATTTTCTAATTTTGCAACAACAACATATGGTCAAGAAAAGAGTAGGGCTATATTTCATAGTAAAGAGCTATCAGCCAATGTAGTCTATAGCATGATGACTATTTACTTATTACTAATTTTCCTGCAAATAATTACTAATATTACTGAGATTGGCTTACTTTGTTTATGAAGCCTTTACATCTTTATTGAAATGCCTCCCTTCCTATTTATTCTGTAACCATTCAACTTTGGTTAAATACTTAGCTCTTCCATAGTAACACATCAACTCATAGCAGGATTTCAGTAGCCATACGAGGTACAAGTAGGAATACCTTGGCTTTCACTGTTACCTAATCTTCAGTTGCACACAGTCCTTAAGGGACAAAAACAAGAAGAGATTCCAATTTTTGTTGAGTCTGAAGTTTACATACTGAAACGTGTATCTTTAAAAAGTATATATAGGAAGGTAATTTAAAAATGAGAGTTATTTAAAGAGAAAGCTTTGGAATGCCCTACGCAAGCAAAGAACCCCCAAGCCTTAAGCATAACCTCTAAATCTGATGCTGGACATCCACTCAATCTCCACGATGTCCAGCACAGGGTTATGCATTTTAACTGCTCATACTGAAACTCTTTCCTTTGGCAATTTTCTCTAATCTCATAGTTTAAACTGTCCTCTGATAGAAAAGCTATTGATGGGTCTACAGAATTTAAAGCCTTTGGTGAAACCAAGTCTTGAATTACACATCAATGTACAATGCTTGATGGCCTCTCAGGCTCTGTGCAGCCAATTATTTGAATCCTGTGTTGCAAAGCTACTATCTCATATTTTCTTCTGCAATTTTTCTTTTCTTCCTCATATCCATATACTCATTCACATCCTCTCTTATTAGAATTGTACCTCTCTCAACCATCCTGTCAATCTTTTTGCCTCCTGCCTATCCTTTGATTGAAAACTATCATTAACTGGACTTGCAAGGTCTGCAATCTTTTTTTTATTGAGATCTTTTTTTCATTGAATAATCTCTTCATATGTGAAGAAATGTCCAGTTTAAGATATAATCTACCATAATTCAGAAAATTATTTAATGGATTTTTCCTTAGAATACAACATGCACAGATTTGAAAAGTAGTAATTAACTTATGTTTGAAGTGTGTGTTGTCTACACATAATGCTAATATATATATATATATATATATGTATATATATATATATATATATGTATATAAGCTTTAAAACTTTGCTGTAATTTTAGAGCTCCCCAGAGGCACATGGGTTTGGTTTGGGAATAAAATTTGGAATTTGGTTTAGGAATAAAATTGAATAAAATAGTTTTTATTCTTAAGGAATTAACTATTGGGAAAAAAGAGAATTAAGTCATGTCTTATAATGGTACAAATCCCCATTATGGAGTGCAATCATGATGCGTATATATAATGTACCAATAAAGATTTTTTAAAAAAGGAATTAACTATAATTATTTAAAACTTTGTTAGGAAATTCTTTGGATTATTTGTCATACTTTAACAGATCTATTTTACACAAATATCTCCAGATTTTTCCATTGGAAAATTATTATATCCTGGAAATATTTTCAGCTTTCCACAGTGATCACCCATTTTGGAATGGAGCTAACTTGTGTCACTAAAATCCTGACACTCAATACTTCCCTATTTGCTTTCTCTGTAACTGTCACCATCTTCTCATTCTGCTTTTAAATCCTCACTTTTGTTTGTTTGAACTTTTCGAGCTGATTCAAAACTCCTGCTTTAAATGCTGCATTGTGCACAGGAAAGTCACCTAGTTCCACAAAGGACCCGTCTCTCCCTCTAAACGCCACCGAGCTAGTGATGGGACAAACAGTGGAGCACCTGTTGGTGAGGAGAGTTGTGTGCGCTCTGATGACTTGTTGGGAAGTTTTAACAGTTGCACCTTTTGTTATATTAAAATTACTCACACACACCATAAATGAAGGAAACATGTAGCATATGCATCAAATAAGAAATCAGAGATGCTGGTATTGATAAAGAAAGGGGTTGAGTGGGAGGTGGAGACACAAATTACCTGGAGTCCTTGAAGGATGGTATTTGACATGACCTTTTATTTAGTGGTAACACAGGTGATTTGAATTGTAAGAACAAATCCAAACAAATCCAAGTTCCTTTGCTTTATTACTTCTAGAGACAGCATTAGATATGAAAAGTAAAGAATGCTGCAAAGCACTCATCAATTTAGGATCAGGAGATTTACCCATAGGAAATAGGCTAGGATCACTGCTACCTCACTCCCATTGTAGTGGAAACCATTTATTTTGATACTGTAGGAATTGGCACAGGAAAGGATAATATCAAATAGCAGGGCCCACGAGGAGCCAGAATTAAAGAGGTTCAAGGCTTGGGATATGGAAAGTCTCAGAGAAAGCCAGTCTGGAGCTTGGAGTGTGGCTTCCTGTTTTACTCTTAGAAAGAGTAAATAACAAAAGCTGTGCTGACTAACAAGTTGATAAAGGGGCAAAATGTGTTGACTAACAAAACAAATCTTGTTTTCATCACCTTCCAATTCAGATGCCAGCAAAAATTCCAGTTAGACACCTGCATTTGGGTGTAGAACCTCAGGGAGGCTGCAGGCAAGAGTTTATTAACCTGGATGACAAATGAATAGATGGAGAAGGTGTGGTCACCATCTGAACTGAATAAGGTTATCTCTTTTTATGAATCAGGCTGACTAGAAAAATAACTTTATGAAATCTAGCTTGATCTAATCTTGTTTTACACACACAAAAAAGGAAACGTGTAGCCGATCTTTAGCCTTAAGGAAATTTTGAAATGTTTGTAAATTCCCCAATGGGAAAAAATATAGTAGAGAGAAGAATATCAAAACCCACTGGAAATTATTAACAAAAATTTCTGAATGAACTTCTTCATAAGCATAAAATTGTAATGGAACGTCAAGAAAAGTATAAATAAATATATCAAGATAAACTAAGAAGGGAATTCAGAATATCACAGAATTATAGAATATACATGCTGGTAAACATCTAAAAGCTCATTTCCTAATAGTGATCATCTTGCTTATATCTAAGTGTTAAAATGACTATATATATAAATATATTATATATATAGTCATATATATATAGTCATACATTATATATATATATATATATATGTGTGTGTGTGTGTGTGTGTGTGTGTGTGTGTACATTTTAAACAGGGAAACTCAGGTTTTAATCAGAAAAGAAACTCAAACTCTTAATAAATAAATCTATATTCAATATATACATAAATATAATTTTGATCTATCTTACTCATTCTTATATTGACTTTCTGAAGTGAGAAGGTAAATTTTTTTTTTTTTTTTTTTGAGACAGGATCTCGCTGGCCCTGAGCTCAGCCTCAAACTCACATCACAGCAATCCTCCTGTCTCTGCCTCCCGAGGGCTGGGATTAGAGGCGTGAGCCACCACGCCTGGCACTGTGGTATATGGTGCTGATTGTTGCTGGGTGTGAGTCTCCACACTCATTATTGTATGTGGTTACCGGGGATCAAACCCAGGTCCTTGTGCTTGGCGAGACAGGCGCCAGAACCACTGAGCTATATCCCTACCTCTACCATTCAAATTTTAAAAAAACAAAACATGAGGTCCAACACAGAGAAGTGACCAATACATGTTTACAGAGCCTGTACCACAGAGGACACACTTATAGCTGGGTCTTCTGGTTCAAATGCTTAGGATTTACTGTGTGCTATTTGAATGACAGTTTTCCTGACATTCAAACAAATTTGTTTGCTCAATTAAATTATACTCTGCTTCAAGTGTAATGTATCATAACCCCTTTTCTTTTGAATTTCTCCATTTAATTTATTTTTAATTGATTCAATTTGTATATTTTAGGTATATATTATGATCACATTCCTCACTGAGGGTTTGTAACTCTACATGACATATCTTGATTGTCATTTTTCCCATTGCTTCACCCTGCCTACATCTCCCACTCACTATATACATAAGCTTTGTTTCTATTTTTCTGCTTGTTTTTACCATCAATATTTTTCTTTCCCTTTTTTTATTTTCCACTTTCCCCCCAGTCCAGTTCTCCATTCCCTTTGAAAATTTTCTTCTTATTTCACAATACCTAGTCTACATTTTGGACCTCATTTCCACCTTCAGTTTCTCACAGAAGAGGTGAATTTCTCCATTTTAAAAGGGATGGAATAAAATTAAATACACATTCAAATAAAATTATTTTTATAAGACTTGCTACTGTTTCTTGGAGTTTTTCCTCTGTATTTAACTAAAAATCCTGTTTTGGCCAGTATCTGCATGTTCCTTTAAAATGCACAAGCTCTTAGGGCCAGGGATTTAGTTCAGTGGTTCCAGCGCCTGCCTTGTAAATGCAACAGTCGGGGTTTGATCCTTGGTAACCGCATACAACAATGCTGGGCATGGAGATTCATGCCCACCAGCAATCAGAACCACATACAACAATGCCTGTAATCCTGTAATCCCAGCACTTGGGAGGCAGAGGCAGGAGGATTGCTGTGAGTTCAGGGCCAGCATGAAATACAAAAGCTAAACCCTGTCTCAAAAATAAAAAGTTCACATGCTCATAGCTGAGGCTTTTGGGAAGTACCTTGGTCATGGATGCATGATAGCAGATTGGGCCACTGATTGATTTAACATAGTCTAGTTGTGGATGTTGGGTTGAGTGAAGGGGAAAAAAAAAAACCCATGCTGGCTGTGGGCAATACCAGCAAATTGGTGTGTATCCTGGATAGAATAAAAGGGAATAAAAGAAGGAAGGAAGCTGCTTTCTGGCTGTGCTGCCATGGACTGTTTCTCCTCTGTGATGCTTTCTACTATGCTGCCTGGCCTCAGAGTCAGTTGATGATGTACTGCAACCTCAAGAAACTGTTAGCTAAATAAGCATTTCCTCTTTTAACCTATGAGTGTCATGTGTATGTATTTTTTTTTCCTAGCGATATGTAGGTAGTTAAGACTAATTCTGTCAGTATAGACTTTACTAATCACCTTATCTTTATATCATACACATGGTTAAAATTTTTCTTCCTACGACTTTCCTCAAATATCAACTATGACCAAATCTAGACAAAGAGAATTTTCTACTACTGTCAATATTTCTTGGCATGATTGTTTAACTACCTCATTTTGGACCCTCAATCTGTTCTTAAATCTATCAGAAAATATTTGCCTCAAACAAATGATGTTTCCCTGACCTACAACTCTGGAAGTTCATTTAGTCATTTTAGGGAGACCTAGTGACTAAAGCACAGTTTGATCCCAAGGAATCCATATCACTCTACATGATCAATGCTTCCTTCTCAAATTTGGTTAAAACTGCACTGCAACACTTAGGGCTTTCTCTCTCTCTCTCTCTCTGTCTTAGCTCATATTAACCATAATTCCCCTTTTATTCCCAAGTAGGACAATGTTGCATGACACTAACATTGCAAACTCATTTCTCTTTTCTGTAGGTTTTCCACATGCAGTAGTGTTTTTACATTTACATTCTCAAGCTACATTAATGTCTAGGACATGATACATATGACACATATGAGTTTCATAGTGGAACCTGTTCATGTAATTCTGATCATCTTTTATAAAAGTAGAAGTATAAGATTATAGTTATGGTAAAGTTACTTGCTAAAATAATGAAAATGTTTAAATTTGTGTTGTTCTCTTAGTTGATGAGCTCTTGGCTTTTGCAAGGACACAGGCTAACTGGTCACTAGATCTCTTAGGAACTTACTGTAAAATCATATATAAATCAAGTATAGATTTGAGATCAGAAATACAATAAATTACAGTTAAATTACACTAAAGTTACTTCTTCTTTATCTAAAGCAGCATTAATTTCTTTAAAAAGAAATCTACAAGATGTTATCCTTCTCCTTAAGAACTACATAAAAGCCCAAATCTGATAGAAGCAAGAAATGGTAAATTTCATTTTTCTTAGAAAATACATTTAGAACTTTGCATAACTAACACAAAGTAAAGCATTAATCAAAACAAATTAAAACAATCCTGTTTGCCAATGCTTCTTGTTATTTTTTTTCTATCCTTGATAACCTGAAAATTTTGTTTTTTTGTGATAATTCCTCATCATTGCTACATAAAATTAATTATGTTCCTATTAAAGTGTGCCATGTTCCAAGCTTACAACAATATTCATATTTGTGTATATAAATTGTATGTACATATAATTACAAACATGCATAGATAAATTACAAATAAAATTAAGATGTTGTGTTCAAACACATGGTTTAAGTATACCGATGGCAAATTGTTTATACATTACATCAGATACTGTTCACATATCTACACATATTCAGAAGGATTATACATTGAGTTGTTTTATTTTTATGCAAAGATTAAAGAATTAATATAATTAGCATTTTCAAGGGACATTTACAAGGAAGTATAAAGATTTATTATTGTTTATATTTGAATAAATCATTATCTTGCTTATAACACTACACATTTCTTCTGATAAACTCAACTACAGGAGCCAGGGAGTTAGCTCAGTAGTTCCAGCACCTGTCTCGCCAAGCGCAAGGACCCAGGTTTGATTCCCCAGTAACCACATACAATACTGGGTGTGAAGACTCACACCCAGCAGCAACCAGCAACACATACCACAGTGCTGGGCATGGTGGCTCATGCCTGTAATCCCAGCACTCGGGAGACAGAAGCAGGAGGATTGCTGTGATGTGAGTTTGAGGCTGAGCTCAGGGCCAGCCTGAACTACAAAGTGAGACCCTGTCTCATAAAACCTTAAAAAGTAAAAATAAAAATAAATAAAATAAAGTCAACTACACTAACGATAATAACAACAATAATAATAATAATAATAATAATATGTCACTTCTCCAGATCAACATTACTAAGAGTCAAGTTCATTATATTAATATTATATTATATTCATTTTATAGTTGGAAAAATGAAAGCTAATTTCCAACTTCAAATAGTTAATAATTTGGCAGAACCAAAATCTAAATTCCGCCATGACCGTATCCCTTTAGATTTGGAATTCAACAGTGTGGCTGTTGGGGATGGTGGTGATTCAATTGTAGAGATTCTAGATTGGACAGTGCACTGACCACCGAAAGATACAAAGCTCAGTGTGCTGATAGGTTATAAGAGCTGCTCCAAAGGGTCTGTCACTGGGACTGTGAAGTGAAAGAGTAAATTCGTGTCTCCAGCTCCTTCCTTTCCTCTCTGCTTTCTTGCTGCCATAAGTTGACCTGCTTTCCTCTGCCAGGCCATTCCATCATGTCTCTGCCTTGGACCCAGCTGACTATGGACAGAAGTCTTTGAACCATAAATTAAATTAAATCTTTCTCCCTTTAAGGTTGAGTTGTCTAGTATTTTGTACCTGTGTCAGGAAAGTGACTAATTCAATTCCCAATCTAGGAGTTTACCTGGCCTGGTGACAGCTCATGTACTTTGTGCCACTCATTGTTGTGATGATGATCACATTAGTCACAAAAGAAAACCAGAAGAACAGGGGTCAGAGAGTCAATGGAAAATAAAATGTCTATTTATGTTCGAAATGAATGACTCGGCTATAAAAATGCTGATCTTAGCAAATGCTTATACAATTAAATGAATATGTAAAATGGGAAAATATTCTTTAGTTACCTCAAGATAAAGATTAGCCACCAATCTGCTATAATATATAGATCACACTTCATATGCCAAAGGGCTAGGGATGTAATCCTGTGGCACAGCCTCGTCCAGCATGCATGAGACCCTGGGTTCAATGCTCTGTATGACAAAATTATAAAATGACCATCTCTAATGCACATATGCTAGAGTGAGTGGTATGATGAAAGGTACAAAAATTGGAAGTCAAGACACCATTTTTTTGCTAATTAATGTTTTCACACATAGGTACTTGTTATGCATGACCTAGTGTTAGTCTGCATCACTTTAATTTTTTATCTTCTGTTCCTAATGGAGTAGTGTGTGAAATACTGATGAAAGCACAATTTGTGAAAGGACATACCTAGTCAGAGATTTAATACAAAAATCAATCATTGGTGTGTTACAAAAGAATAAACAGTAATGCATCATTGCGTGGGATGCTGTGCTGCACTTTCCTCAAAACCACAGGTCTTTCCTTTGACATTCTACAAATAATGTCTATCTTCAATATGGTAAAGCCATAGAGAAGAGAATTTGGGATTATTGCAAAGTCCAGCACACTATCAGGTTTCCATTTCTTCGAGAGTGAGTAATGAGCTCTAAGCCGCAAAACCCAGGCAGGCATCATTATTCAGAAGGATTAATTACTTCTTGTAAAGAGAATGTGAGTGAATGTACTTTGCATTTCATAACAAAGTAGAAAAATGGTGAATACACCTATTGAACACAACCCTGCTACTCTAACTCCCCAATCTAATTTAGTCTCCATGGTGACCACTAGAGGGAGAGAGTCACAGCAAATCAAGGATACTCTTGTTTCTTTAGAGATGGAATATACTTCAAATCTTCAGGCTGATTGACTCCATAACCTGTCAGAGCTGCTGCTACTCTAGGAAGTAAAATGACAAACTTTGGATCTTTTTATCACTAACTCTGAAAATTTCAGTTCTCCCTAAAATAATCCACGTGTTCATTTTCTACAAGTCCTCGGATGGTTTGTAAACGGAGAACATGTGGAAGATATTTCTAATCAAAACCTTCTGTCTACCCCACTAATAATGAGACAGCAATTCATCTCTTAGTTCATTAACCTCTTTAATTGCACAGCTACAGTTAATCTAGTAGTGGCTGACCATATTGCCAAAATATTTTCCTCTAGTTCTGTCTCTTTTTAATTTGCTTCATGTTGAAGAAAGTTGTAGTCTGACTGATTTACAGTACAGTATAACCATCTCTGTGTTCAGTTCAGGAAGTAAACATTCATTTAGGTACCCACATCTGCTAGAACAAATTCTGAGGTGAGAAGATTGAGTAAAAGAAATGGCTGTCTTCGAGGCAAGACGCCAACAAGCAGAATGTGTGCTAAAAGTTGAGTAATGCTAAATAAGCATAAGATAATGAAAGAGGCTCTTGGTGATAATGAATGATGTGCTTATCCCAGGCTGGGAGAGTTAGGGGAGATCTACTGAATGAGACAGTGCCATGCATAACTCTGAGCCTTGAAGGAGGTGCACAGAAGTAACCTGATAAAGAAGGATGGGAGAGATGAGGGTAGAAGGCACAGGAGGGCGAGACTCCAAGCAGGCAGAGCGCCTTGTACAAGGTAGGAACCCGAAGCATTTACATTTAAACACTCACTTATGGGTGGAACCTGTGGGTGATTCTGAAGTGGTACAGAACGTACCACTGTGCAGTGGTATAGCGAGGAAGCAGAGAGTAGGGAGTCACTGTAGTAAGAAGCTATGGGTGATGAGGAACTTTCCAAAGATCTGGTGACATTTTTAGATTAATACCAGAGACAATGAGCCTGGGTTAGAGGGGAAGCTAAGGTCTGTGGTTCTGCCAGCACAAGGAATGTGAAAGTTACAATCTGCAAAATGTAACTCAGTCAGGATGAAGCAAGTCATATTAGGTTATCTCATTTCATATCATTGTTTCTATCTTTTTCACCCAGTGCCACACTAGGCTTCACGATCCTGAGTCACCCAGGAAGTTTTACCAAATGGGACTTGGTGCTCTGAAATGCGCTCTCAGGTCACTCCCACACTGCTAACACTTTGATTCAGCGACTCAGCTCTAAAAACAGAGGCCCTGTTTTTCACACAGTGACCAGGCTACCTGTCTTAGGAATGCTGTGAGGTCCAAGCTTCTCATTCTCTGCACGTATGCCTGTGCAAATCAGGCCTGTCCCCCAAGTCATCCTCCTTGTCTGAGCTGCATCTTTATAATGGATGGACGGACGTTCCTGTGCCTGCTGCCTGTCTTCCTTTGGGGCTCCCTTGAGGTACCATGACTGTAAGTCTTCACTTTAACATGTTCTGTTTTTCTCTTGACAAACTGTTCATCCTCCCTGACTCCACCCTCAGCTAAGAGAACTTCGGAAGACATTGTCTCCATGCCACACCACAAACCCCAGGAGCCTGCTTCAATTCTCCAGTGCAGTGCCTAGCTAGAAAAAGTGAAGGCTAGATCTTCATTCCATTCTGCCCACATTAACAAACCATTATGCTGTTGTTAACACAAAGTATTTTTTTTATAAATTCAGAAAATGAAATAGTTTGATCTTTCTCAAAGTGTTTTAACTAAGCAAACTACAACCACTCTAATATGTAGAAGATACTTTGAGGTTTTATTCAACAAC
Source organism: Petromus typicus (assembly GCA_004026965.1). Lineage (NCBI taxonomy): Eukaryota > Metazoa > Chordata > Mammalia > Rodentia > Petromuridae > Petromus > Petromus typicus. The sequence continues at coordinate 73,324 of PVIR01002322.1, read as the reverse complement.
AACCATCAACTGAAAATAGAGAGCTGGACTATAATCCTCCTGAAGCCATCCCAACATGGGTCCCCTGGTAGGGCAGCTAGAAGAAGATTTAACTGGACCAAAGATGATAGTAGACTTGTGGGACTCAACTGAAGGAAGTAAAGGAAAGGGTCTGAAATCAAACAAGAAGGCTGCCTAACAAGCAGAGGTACAGGAATCAAGATGAAAAGGTATTATTTTAAAGGGGGTATTGTTGGGGCCATCAGATCCCTGGATGGGCTTTGTAAAATACAAGAATGCCCTTGGGAATACAAAGATGGGCTGAAATTGAAGGAAACAAATTCTCTTGATTTATATTGAGAGAAATATCAAACATGACATGATTCTCTACAACCATGTATGTATTTTATTAATAAGCACAAATAGAGGAGTGGGGACGGGAGGAGGAGATGGAAGAAGAGGCAAAAGGGTGGGTGAGAAAGGAAAAGAAAGAAGGGGGAAGAAACAAGAAAGGAGAGGAGAAGACAGGAGGGGGGAGTGAAAGGGAGGTAAAAGAGAAGAGAGGAAAGAAAAAGAGGAAAAGGAGGCACAGAAAAGGACAAAGGAAGGAACATTTTAGCATATTGGGGGTATAATTTAAAACAGCATATCATGAGAGAAAATGAAAACTGGAAGATAATCACCACGGTTCTGTGCAGGGAGAATTAAGTGACACGAGTTCCAGGGCTCAGTCACTCGAGTTTTTGGATAGCCAACTAAATTTAGCTTTTCTCAGTTACATTACTTGGAAATGAGCTGATGACTGCCTAATCTCCAAGGCCTTTCCTACTTGAAAGCTCTATGTGTTTTTCCCACAGTAATTATCCAAGTCTGAAGTAAAGGGTTTTATTTTGTGAAGGTTAATCACACATTAACTTGAGATTATGTTTTGATTACAGAAGACTACAAAAAAGTCTTCACTCTCGCCGCACTCCTATTAAGAAATGCAACTATATTCTGAGATGCTTCTGATTTAAAGGACTTAAAATGATACACATGTCTTTGAGAAAATGACCAGCATTAACCAGACTTAAGATTGTCACTTTGTTAAATTTTTCTAATTTTTAAAAATCACTACCTGTTGTAAATAGGCAATAGTCTTCCATAGAGCTTATATTTCATACCAAGTTATAGTTTATTAAACACCTAAATATACAATATCTTACTTTAGCATAAAAATCATTTGGTATAGGCTAGTTATCCCCATGTCATAGAGTAGAACACTTCACAGTGTTACAATTCAGTCTTCTGACTACTTACTGAGGATTCTGATCTTACTACGTCCTTCCTGCGGCTTTCACTTAAGCCAAAGGCTTGTCTATAAGTTTAAATAGAGACTAAACATTATACAAAAGTGAAATAATTCTACAAATACAACTGTTTTGCAAATTAAATATTTATTATGTGGAAATACAGGTGCACAAAGTGAAGACCAGCTCAATAAATTAACACTGAAAATATTCTTTTGTCTGATTACTCTCTATTATCTGTTTTAGAGATAAGCAGTTACATCAACAACAGCAAAAGCAATGAACTCAGAACTATCTAGTGTCTTGAGAAACCTAAATAATAAAGAGATACAGGCCAACAGCTTTCAAAAAAATCAAACTTCAATACCATTTCAATAGACATTATGTAAGGTGTATCCTTATTAAAGTTACTATGTTTTATAATGGATCAGAATGATACAGTTATGTAGAAAAACAACAACAAAAAATGGACCTATGGTAATCTGACCTCTTTCCTAACCTAATTCGAACCATTTTGGATGTAAACATATGTTTCCAACTATACAAGACTAAATGTTTATTATGTATCTATTAAGTAGTACTCTGAAAATTGTTCATGAAAGAAATTCCTCAACCAGCAAGGTGGAGGCTCTCTTTTCTGTGCACATATCCAAATTACCAAAAAAGCAAGACACAATCTAAGCAAAGGCCCTTCCTCAGATTAATCAAAATATAACTTCTGTATTAGGTATGTGTGGCTTTCCCCAAAATGCTCTCCAGCTGACAGTACTGTATAACCACATGTACGAACTGTCGAACTCAGCACTTTTCCCAATTGATGTGTTCATAAATTTCTTAGAAATCTTGAATGCAGATTCTAACATAGTCAGATGGATCCTTATATTCTGGTTGGTAACAAATATTTGTCATAATAAAGATGTCTGCCTGTGGATGGCACTTATATAGCAAGAATGTTTCGTTAAGGGTAGCCAGATTTGTAACATTAGCACCATTAACAAACTTGTTAGAAATGCAAACTCTCGGACCCCACTGGAGACATTCACTAACATTCTAACAACTGAATGAAAATGAGTGGAAAGCCAAGGAGACTTTATGCCTGTGTAGCACTTTACACTTCAAGAAAATTTTCCATTTTACCTCTTGAGCTTCTTAAAACAACTTTGTGGAGTAACTAAAATAGTTTCAGCATTTAGTACATGAAACTGCTGCTCAAAATAATTCAGGGATTTGCTCAAAGTCATGGCATACAAAGATAGATGCAAATATAGAGCCCAGGTCTTCTAGTTTTAGAAACCACCAGGCAAGAGATTCAAAGAAGAATAGGACAAATAGCTTTAAGCCATAGGGAATGGCCTGACAGAGAAGTATCTCTCTGGTTCAGGTGATGACAGGGAGAGGGACCAGCACATTCAGGCAACTTCCTATCAGATGAGTCACAGCTGTTTGTACTTGGAGCTCTCAAAGACCACAGCAAAATACATTGATCCTTTTTGGCTTCATTCTGTGCTTATGTGGAATCAGCCCTGAGAAATACAAATGCCTAACACTCACCAACTGACTTAGTGGATGAGTCACTAGCATTGCCTGTTCCCTCCACAATTCTACAAATAATTCTTCTTAAGCTGAGCTACACAGGACAGGAAAACCTCCTTTGCTATGTACCGTGCTTATATATTTATAATTACGTCTTGCACATTGATAGAAACGTAACCACAATCTGTATTTTTCTCATGAGATTTGCCCTCTATGTTTCTTAGACCACAAATGCCAACAGAGGATACAATTCACAGATCCATAAATATTCTTTAGTAAAATGTATATAAAACACCATATATCTAGATACCCTATAGGAAGCTATGCTCCATTACTATACATCACACATATTAATCTATAATATGCTTTATTATAGACAATGGGTGATCCTTAAAGTATCTGTGATAACCAGTACATTTACGTTACTTTTAGTGGTCTGGCGACAAAACAAATGAGACCTCATAACTGTCACAAATTCCTTCTGTAGGCACACAAAGTTTGTTTTAAAATAATAAGTTATAAGGAGCAGGAAACCACATATTGTACCAGGAATTTGTTTGAGTGTTGACACTTTTTCAGTGAGTGTAGGCGTTCCAGATGCCTTATAGAAGAGAAACCATTCCTTTCCCTTGAAATTGGTGCTGAAATTGTACAGGTTATTTTCAAATAATCACATATTTCTATTGTTATTTCTTCTCTTTACCACCCCCCAGTTTAGAAATAAATAGAGAAGACTGAAAATTTAGGAATACTAGAAATTATTTTTCACTTAGATGCTTAATTTCTTTGGACATTTCTTATAATTATTCGGTGTATTTATAGATGTGTTGCATAAATGTATCAACTTCTCAAAATGAATGGAATTGCAATGTGCTCGAAACATGTTTTAATAAGAAATAAAAGGAAAAAGAGCAAAAAAATAACATCATCCTAAAGTATTATAATTTCTTACAAACATCAAGATTATATAATAAATAGAACTGTAATATTTCAAATCTAGAAAATTTAGACCTGGAATATTATGAAGCCTTTGCATTTTGTCATACACTGACAAAGTTCAGATATACATGTATCTGTGATGTCTACAAATAAGCTTAAGAAGAGATATGTCATACCATAATGCATTATGTAACAGTATGTTTTTTTTTTTTCCAGTTATTTTACAATACCCTTCCATATATTACTAATGTTGAAAATACGGTCAGTGAGACCATTAAAGATGAAAGTTTGAAGTTCAGTTTGGAATAACACCTATTTCCTTTTATCACTGACTTATCAAGACAGCTACTTTGTCTTCATCCTTCAAAATGAAGCAGGAGGAAAAGCTCACTGGTGTTAATGCACAGGTCTAAGGGTGGAAAGATCCACTGCCAGAAATGCCCTCAGTAAGTAAAGAAAGGCCCTTCTTGTAGGTGGCACATGGAAGTAGATGTGTGCAATTGAAAAAACAGCTAAGGCTGTATGTTGAGTAAAATCTTAGCAACAAGTTTGTAGCATCTTTCCCACGTGTAGAAATGTAAATGCAGAGACTCTGCTTCATTCTACTTGAGAGTCCAATGGCACCCAGGAAGGTCCTGCTTCTTACTGGTTGTCCGTCACACCTTGATTCTTTGTCCTTGGGTAGGAAGTTGGTGCTGAGACATAGCAAGGTCAGCTCTGCATTCATCAGGCTCTCTGTCTTTCCTTCACTTTTTCTCACCATACTTCTGTTGTCTTTAATCTTTTTTTAACAGATAAAAATCGATGAACAAGCCTAAAGTACACTTTCCTATCATGATCAACAATTATAACAAAGAGAGTAATTATATAAAATGAGCATGACTTCCTAAAAAACAATGTTTTATTGAAGTAAGGCATCAAAGTCAAATGTTTTGGAGTTAAGCCGACCAAACTTTGTCCCTAGACCACCAGAAGGACAAACTCCCCTTGTCTCCTCTTGCCATTTCAGATTATTCAGGGCCACAAACTCATTGAGTAAAGACTTTTCTCTCTTTGCCATTTCAGTTTCTCTGTGCCAAACATCTACTATGGCTTCCAATGAATCAAGTTCTCCTTCCTCTCTTCCCCTGGAGGGTACACTCCCAACAAATGTCACCAATAAAGTGGAAGCATGCCTTTCCCAGGCCAGACTTGTAAACAAAAAGCAAGAGCACCATTCTTCACCAGGAAACTGACCCACAAAGCTTATTGGATTCAGTCAGAGACTGAGAAGAAGGTCAGCTAAGAAAACAAAAGGGACTTTGCCCATAATTCCCTCCGATAGAGTTCAACCAACCCCAAAATAGACCCTGTCCAAGGAACAGGAAATGAAACGAGAGGGCATGTTAGGTGAGGGCTCAGCAAGCAATGGAATCTCCTAGGTGCCTTATTTACATGCTCTGTTTGTCTTCTCTTTCCCAGAGAAAAGCTCATTCCATATTTATTTCCTTTTTGTTACCACCTCCTTTTCCCACACGAGATTGTCTACTAACATACCATGATGTAAAAACTCCATTTCTTTTGAGCCACACATATGCAGAAGTACATCACTCTTATATACAAATAACACATTTGTCTCATATCAAACTACCTCCCTTACATATAGATTTCTATCCAAGTAGGTCAAAGTATAAGGACACCTTCATTCCTCTGAATCAACATTTACATGCTTATTTAATTAAATTAATTATATCTTAGCTTAAGATCTTAGATTGATATAAGTGATGCTGACTTAGACCTTCCAAACTTCATAAACATTTTAACAGAAAACTTATATATTTGCAATATTCACTTTTCCATTCAGCCTTATATTTCTAGAGACAGCATAAATCAATATAGAGTGCTTTTCCCAGTAAAGGGTTAAAGATGTTAGGAATATGAATGTTAGCAGTTAAGATGGCATGCTTGTGTGTTTGCAAAAACATTTCCTGTGTTACATCCAAATCCCTTCGCAAACAGATAAATTACTCTATAAATCTTATTACTCCGTGTGGATAAATCACACATGCAGGTTTACAAAGCCGGGGAAGTAAAAAGGAAAAGCTGCTGTGGAGAGTAGGATCTTTGGGATTCATAATCACCCAGTGCTCAGGAAATGAGGAAAGGAGCACTTAACACATTAGCTTCCTCTTACTTTTCACAATCTAGAACAACACAGACACAATACACACGGCGCACAACACACCACACAGGATTCTCTCTAACAAGGCTGGAGATCCCAAAGCAGGACACTCGGTGACAGCCAACCAAATTTATTTCTGAGGAAAGAAGAGAAAACTTTGCTGCTGTAGGCAGCTCTGCTACAGAACTGCTCCCTGACGCCCCAGGGTTTATGCACTATCAGCTCCTTGCACGCAGATTAGAGGTTTATTTTCTATTGCACACTGTGTTTTATTGCCACTGCCAGCAATATTAGCTAGATAGACAAACCGACACTGGGTCATTTTATTTGGGAGAAATGAGCTTTTAAAAAATCTCCAAGGACAGTGTTTTCTTTCTTTCTTTCTTTCTTTCTTTCTTTCTTTCTTTCTTTCTTTCATTTTTCTTCTTATTATCTACCAGTAATTCAAGGAAAGCTGGGAAGTCAGGGGAGGAAAAGAGACAGGAAGAAATGTGAAGCTTCTCTGGGATGGAATTATGACTGGGGGCCATTTGAGCCTCTCTGGCTTGCTGTCCCTTGCAGGGGTCAAACTCCCAAGGACTTGGGATTCTTGCTTTCTATATTTTAATCCCAAATACTATTTCAGAGTTTGGCAGAGCTGTGTGGAAATAAGACTTTGAAGTCAATAATCAATTTGAAATATTCATTTTATGCCAAGTTAACTCTTTCCCAACCTTTGAGCTTCACATTCCTATTCTTAAGTGGCATCAATTGGAAGAAATCTTTATCTTCTTCCTCTCTTCGTTCTGGTGTTGATTTCTAGCCACATTCCAGAAAAGGCTCAGTAACTAACCAGAGTTGTGAGATTGATTTATTGCCCTCAGTGTCAATTACAAGATCTTTACAAGAAGTCTTCTCTCAGAACTATGGCTAAGACAGTAAGAGTGCTCTGGTGCGTGTGCAGCCACGCACACACACACAAAACACACACATGCACACACACACACACACACACACACGAAGGAAGGAGGGGCAAGGAGAGTACAGGATGTGGTCTACTGTTTGCGAGCCATAATCTAACAACTCTTCTTTCTGAATTAAGGAACCTCAACAAAACTCTAAAGTGCAAAGCGTTTCTACAAAAGCAAGAACACTGCTCAAGAGCCACTCAATGCCCTCGGCCAAGTTAGGCTCCCAGGACCAGAGAAACAATGTGCAAAGAACCAAGCAACATTTCACAGGCACCACTGACTCTTGACAGGAGCCAGAATTCCCTTGACTTGCGTTGACTGTAAGTCCACTAGTCAACGAAACACACACACACACACACACACACACACACACACACACACACACACACACCCCATATGCCTGCAGCGTGGAGATCAGGCGTTCACGTATGTCACACACACACACACACACACACACACACACACATACACACACGCGCGCGCGCGCGTGCACGCTCAGTGGCGGAAAAGTTGCCCGAATGCCCTACCTGAGGATGGCTGTGTCCCCCTGCCTCACGGTGATGTTGTCCGTGCCTCGGTTAAAATCCACGCTGCGAACGGGCAGTCCTGTGGGGAGAAGGCAGAGCAGTCTCAGTAGGACCAGTGGCAACTGTTTGCGATCCGGCTGCACTCGCCCGACCATGGTGGCCGCGCCGAGGTGGCTGCGCTGGGCTCCGGAGAGCGCGCCGCTGGCTGCTCGGCCGAGAGAGGGCTCTACCCGGGCAGGCGGGCGGCGCGCCGCCTTCCAGTTTGTGCTCTTCCCACTTCGCCTCTCTTCCCCTCGCTCACTCTCTTTCCCTCTAAGACTTAACAAAGCCCTGCTGCAAACCCAAGCCGGGCTGAGGGAGAAAGTCCAAGGAACCAGGTTTGCACAAGGACCAGAAAAGCCTCTCGCGAAGGGTGCAGAGCGGACGGCGGGACGCAGCGGCGCTTCCTGGCCCCAGCTCTGCGCGGCAGCGGCTCCGGTGCCGCGGGGCGGGCGGGCGCGGAGCTGAGCGCCTTCTCTCCGTAACCCACTTTCCCGGGCGGGTGGGAGCCGGCCCGAGTCCGCCAGTGAGTGCGAAGGACCAGCCGCGCAGGAGCCCCAGAAGCAGCTCAGAGTCTCTGCCCTCCTTCCGCCCCTGCTTCTGCCTTTAGTGCCTGTCTTCGCGCCTCCCTCCTGCCCTGCCGGCTGCGGGCAGCCCCTCCACGCCGGCCCCTCCCCCGCCCCCTCCCCCTGCCCGCCGGGGGCCCTCCGCACAACTGCCCCTTCAGCGGCAGGCAGCCTCAGCCAAGCCCGAGGAGCCTGAGGGTTGTCAGGACAACAGCTCCATCGGCGGCGGCCTGGCTGATTTCCTTAAGAACAGGGAGTGGAGCTCGGAGGTACTGGGCAAGAAGGAAGGAGGAAGAGGGATTTAGGCTATCGGGCTGAGAGAAGAAAAGGAGTAGGGAAAGAGATGGGCTGAGGGTGAGATACAGGAGAGCCTGGGGGCAGGGACCTACAGGAGTCCTGGAAGATGCGACCAGGAATGTAAAACACAAGAAACTTGATAGTAGACTCAGATCCAAAGCCCAAGAGGGTTTCACACTAAACCTTCCTGGTAAATGGCTGCTCCTGGTGGTGTTCACCCCTTTCTCCCCTCCACTTCCTGTTATAGGACTGAAAAGGTTCACTTTCGGTCCTTGCTTCGCCCCTCCCCCCGCCGGGAAGCCCCCTTATGAAAGATGGATAGGAGACAATGCTGGTATTGAGTGGTCTGGGGTGTGAATGCTTGGCTTGTCTTCCCCAAGTGCCAGCCTCAGCAGCTGATCCTTGATCCCTAAATCAACCTCGCTCACCAGGAAACCCTCACTCACTCCCACACATAAGGACTGGCATTAAGCGTGGCTCTTTCAAAGGCAAATTGCTGTTGTTACCCAAGTTCCACTGGCACTTGCCTCTCAAAATGTCCTCGTGCAAGGGAGGAGATTTATATAACAGAAGGCCTGTCATTTGCAGGGAGACACCCCAGTGCACACAGCACTCTACAGAATGCCAGACACTTTAGCATCATTTGTCACTGGGATTCCAAGAGCCAAGCCAGAGAGGAGGTCCATAAGAGCCAACACTGTTAGTCACTCAAGCAGGAGCCCCAAACTCTTACACATCCCTCAGCACTAAGGCTGCTATAAAAGATGTGCTTGGACCAGCAAGGCCTTCTTTTCCTCCCTTTACATTTTATTGACTTAAGTAATTAAAGCAAAAACGTAACAGTATAATATGCTACACAATGCATTTCAGTCACTTCGTATTGTTCTCTTTTCTAAACTCACTGCACCTATTTGCAGGCCAGAGATATCTCCAGCTTCTCTTGCAAATAAGACCTTGGCAAAGGAGGAAGCATGCTAATCCCTGAAAGAGTCTCTGAGTCATTCCTGTGGCTCTCTTCCACATCTGTGAGCCAGCGGGCCTCCAGAGAAGAGGCTGCATTCCTGGATTTCTTGTCCTAGACGACTCATTGGTCATGAATGTTCCACACATGTCCAGATAAAGGCGAAATATATATACATCCACCTACACACATGGAGGTATTATGACAACCTTTTCTGATCCATGCAAATGTGGAGCCAAGGCTATTTGCAAGTATAACTAAGAGATAAAGAGATGGAAGATGTTTGAGAACCCTTATCAACCTATCAAACACCAACAGAATTTGAGCCCAGCAGAAGCATTTGCTGTGTGGCCACCTGCCCCATTCTTCAGAATGTTCAAGGATTTATGTGCAGCTTTGTATCAATTTAAAAGCTCAGTGAATTCTTGGAGATTGGCTAATGACAATCTGATGTCACCCAGCAGATGACAGTAGTTAGTGTGTTGGTGGGATCACCACCTCCTACTGGAACCTGGACTTGCTGTGGGGAAGGCAGGGTCAGACCTGCAGTAGGACTGTGCAGAGTTCAACCTTTAGGAGATTTGGGAGCTAAATTCTGGCCTTGTAGTCAGAAACCAGCTTGAATCTCATTGGAATTCAGCAGCTCCATGAGATGATCAGACTTGGATTTCCTGGCTGTTGTCCACATTGTCTACCGGTGACACAGAGATACACTTTGAAGGGGATCTCCTTTTTGTTGTTTTGTTTGTATTGTTTTCTTTTCCCTGTTCTTTGTTTCTTTCTCCTCTCTTCTTCATTTCTGTCATTATTGCCCCTGCTATTGTGTACTTTTTCTTTTCTCCTTTTTTTCTTTTTTCTCCATTGTTCTTACCCTTATGGGACAATGAGTACAATTTCTAGTTGTCCTGTTGCTCTGTTACATACCTGTTCCTTCTTTCTCTCTCTTCCTCCAGTCTTCACCAGTTTCCCAAGTTTTATCTAAACTTATTGTGACTCTGGTCCTATTTCTAACCTATTTCTCTTCTTTTATTTCTCTGTCCCCCAACTCTAAGTCTTCTGCTCAGAGGGTGATACTGCTATATTGAAGGGTTTGTATATGGTAAATATATTTCTGGTTAGTCATTAATTTTGATATGTGGCCATGTGTCTAGTACATGAGCTGAAAAGTATCAGAATAGTGGCTGCCACAGTATGTTATTCTCTGGATTATGTGACTCAGTTGCTCATAGTAATTATATTTGGCCAAGGTAACACAATTGCTCTGTTCAGGTGTCTTACCTGGTGTCCCAGAACTGAGATTGCTCAAGGCCTATTATGGACTCAAAACCCAAATATAGATGCAGGATGACTCAGGAAGTAACTGTTCCCTAAGAATTCTACATATCAGCAAGAAAAATACTTGTAATAAATATTTTACAAACAGCAACCCAAAAATTAAATGAAAAATATCAACAAAAGTAGAATGAGAAGAATCTTAAATAAAACACAAACCTAGAATTCCAAATCACAAAACAGAAATTTAGGAAGTAATAAGCAGAAACAACCTGAACTACTAGCAAACAAGGATCTGGAAAAGATGAAAACAAAATTAATTTCAAATATAACAACAGAGATAGTGTCCAGAGTGAAAGATATGATTAAAAACTCTAAAGAAGAACTCAGGGAAATGATGGATTCCCAGTCTACAAAAGTAATGGAATCCATTAAACAGATTCAAACAGATTTCCAGGAGATTAAAAACTCCATTGAAAGCTTAACATATTCAATAAGAGAAAAACTGGTGAAACAGTTCCTTTTGTAATAGCATCACCAAAAGTGACACACCTAGGAATTCACCCAACAATGGAGCAAAAGAACTCTCCTTTGAAAACTGCAGTACTCTGCAAAAAGAGACTGAAGAGGATATCAGAAAATGAGAAAACATCCCTTGTTCCTAGGCAGGAAGAACCAATATAGTGAAAATGGCCATCCTTCCAAAACTGCTATATGGAATTAATGTAATTCCTATTGCAAATCCAACAGCAAATTACATAGAACTAGAGATAACTCATCTAGAGATCAATTTGGAATCAGAAGAGACTCAGATTAGCAAAAGCAATTCTTGGCAAAGAACACATGGCAAAGGGTGTCACAATCCTCAATTTAAAACTATACTTACTGTAAGGTCACTGCAATAAAAAAAAAAGCATGGTACTGATGGATAAACATACTTGAGGACACATGGGATAGATTTGATGATGTAGAAACCATTCTAGTCAGTCACCTAATTATTGACACAGGAGCCAAAAACCCTCATTGGAGTATAGATAGCCAATGGGTGCCAAATATCCTCAACAGAGGAAAGATAGCTTCTTTAATAAATAGTGCTGGAAAAACTGGGCTTTAACCTGCCAAAGACTAAAACTAGACCTTAATCTTTCACCATGCTCTGCACTGAAATTAATGTGGATTAAAAATCTAAATATTAGGGCCGGGGATTTAGCTCAGTGATTCTGGACCCTGTCTTGCAAGCGCAAGGGTCCAGATTTGATCCCCAGTAAACACATACAATACTGGGTGTGGAGACTCTGCAGCAACCAGTACCACATACCACAGTTCTGGGCATGGTGGCTCAAGCCTGTAATCCCAGCACTCAGGAGGCAGAGGCAGGAGGATTGCTGTGATGTGAGTTTGAGGCTAAGGGCAGGGCCAGCATGAACTACAACGAGAGACCCTGTCTCAAAAAAACATAAATAAATAAATAAATCTAAATATTAAAACAGAAACACTAAACCTGCTGGAAGATAGATTAAGTAGAACTTCTGGACACAATGGCCTAGGAAATTAACAGTTTTAAGAAAACCTCAATAATACAGGAACTAGCAGAATCAACAAGTACAATCTCACCTTATTAAAAAGCATCCATGTAGCTTGGTACACAGTGAAAGAGTTAGATCTAGTTTTAGTCTTTGGCAAGTTAAAGCCCAGTTTTTCCAGCACCATTTGTTAAAGAGGCTATCTTTCCTCCATTGAGGATTTTTGGCTCCTTTGTCAAAGATGAAGTGGCTCAGTGTGTCTGGAGTAGTTTCTGGATCTTCTAGTCTACTCCATTGATTCTCAGGTCTGTTACTTTGCCAGTACCATGCAGTTTTTATCATGGTGTCTTTATAGTATAGTTTCAGTTTTGGAGTTGTAATAACCTCCACCATGTCCCTGTTGCTTAGAATTACTTTGGCTACTCTAGGTCTTTTTTGGTTCCAGATGAAAACAGCACTGAGATTTCATCTCACTCCACACAGAATGGCTGCCATTTCAGGATCAGCCAGCAGCAAATGTTGGCAAGGCTTCAGAGAAGAAGGAACACTTCTCCACTGTTGGTGGGACTGTAAACTCGTACAACCCCTGTGGAGATCAGTTTGGAGATTCCTCAAAAAGCTAGGATTGGAGATCCCATTTGAGCTGGCAGTCGCCCTGCTCAGTATATACACAAAATAATTAAAAGACTTATATCACAGTAATATATGTGCACCTATGTTTATAGCAGCTCAGTTTGTGATTGCTACATCTTGGAGACAACCCAAATGTCCATCAACTGGAGACTGGATAAAAAAGCTGTGGTTCTCCTATAGAATGGAATATTACTCTGCCATAAAAAATTATAAGTTGGAATCATTTATACTTTAAATTGACATACCTTGAGGATATCCTCACAAGTGAAATAAATAGGTCACAGATAGGTAAATATTGCATCTTTTCTCTGGTATAGAAAATAAAGATGTAAATGAGTACTAGAGTTGCATGTTATATATTGTGGAATAGAAAATGCTCAAAGTAAAATCGGGTGAAGGAGTAAAAATAATGAGATTATAACAAAAAAGAAAGGAAACAAAGTTTATGTATATAGGGGGTTGGGGGGGTTGGGGGGGTAGGGCTAAGGGAAAAATGAGAATTAAGTTGTGTCTTATACTGATACAAATCCCCATTGTGGAGTACAATCATGATGCATATATGTAATGTACCAATAAAGATTTCAATTAAAAAAGTTGTAGAAAGCATCCATGTAGCGAAAGAAACCACCAACAGAACAAAAAGACAACTTATAATGTGGGAAAAATTTTTATCAGGTGTTTCTCAGAAAAAGGACTACTATCTAGAATAGATAAAGAACTTTTAAAAATCATATCTTTCAATATTAAAGACCTAATTCAAAAATGGGCACCTGAAATAGACAGACATTTGTGCTCTGATGCTTATAGCAGCTCAGTTTGTGATAACTAAATCTTGGAAACATTTGTCCACTAACTGGAGATTGGAAATAGAAAATATGGTTGGTTTTTTTTTTTAGAAAATGAAAAATAGAGTATTACTCAACCAAAAACTGACAAATTAGAGACATTTATATCTAAATTGATACACATTGAGGATATATGTGTGTGTGTGTGTGTGTGTGTGTGTGTGAGAGAGAGAGAGAGAGAGAGAGAGAGAGATAAATAGGACACATATAGGTCAATAGTATATCATTTTCTACTGTGAGAAACTGAAGTATAAATGAGGTCCAAATTGTAAGATAGGTTCTGGAAAATAGGAAAAAAAATCTTCAAAGGGAAAGAGGAACTGGGGAGGGAAATAGGAAATGCAAAGAAGGAAAAGAAAAAATTTGGAGGTAAAAGGAAAAAATGGAAACAAATTTTATGTATACAAGCCACGAGGGGTTAAAGGGAGGGCAAAAAAAAAATGGAGAAAAAAAAAAAAGAATCAGGATATAGATGACATACTGGTACACATTCTCATTGGTGAATGTGAAAATAATGCATACTTAAAATGTACCAATAAACTGAATTTAAAATAAAAAGGAAACTCATAATCCTGTTATTTACATCAAAAGAATGATTTAAGTTTCAGAGAGATGTACAATGATATATATCTCTCTTAGGATTGCACAGGACAGCACCTACCTTACCCTGGGCTACACCACCACAGACTTGACCATCTCAGTCAGGCTTCCTCTGAACTCTTATGAATGAAGCATTCAGTTAGACAAAGGCTTCAACATGCTCCACATACCATATGTTCTTCTGCTGAATGATTCTTCTCCAACGTCAAGAAAAAGAAAAGAAAGACACAAAGGATCAAGCCTATTTGGAGCATCTGTTTCCAGTGACAGTGTTAGTACCGTTGTATGACCTTCATTGGGTAGGATTAGAAGCATCATACATGAAATCATTCCTTTTTGTGAGTGTTTGGGATTTGAGATAAAAAAAGAAGAGGCTTTTCTAGAATAATAAAACATGATGGGATGGTGATATTTTATTTGTCAAAAGTGCTTATCCATGATTGATATCTAATACTTACACTAGTAGTCTCAAACTACTAACAGAACTTCGACAGGTGGTACTGTGAGAGACATATGTTTGCATACCAAGGTATAGTTTAATTCACATGAAAGTAGTAAGAATATTGAATTTGTAGTAAATCAATGCAATTTTGAGATTATCTCCACAATCACCGTTAAAAAGAACATAATAGAACTGCTTAACCTATTTAAGAAGATGAAATCATAAGTAAATTTGCATAGAAAAATCAACAACAGTTAATCTTCATTAAATACAGTCCAATTCTTGGCAACTTTTGTTAAACTAATTTAACTGACTGAGCGTTTAAAGTGAAACATGTTTTTTTCTAAAATGATTACATTTTAGAAATAATTTAGAATATCCAACCATTCAGTCTAATTCAAGTAGACAGCATTCCTGAATGAATTCAAAATTGTAAAGCTTGGGCTAGGAATATAGCTCAGTGTGTGGTGGGGAGTTATATAGCCTGTGAGAACCCCTGGATTTAAAAAATCATGAAGCTTAGTATATAAGTGGCAATATAATAGCATTTACACCCAAATGGTATTTTAAGTGCAACTGTTTAAACCAACAAGAGGCCCAAAGAGGGCCAGGGAGTTAGCTCAGTGGTTCCGGTGCCTGTCTTGCAAGTGCAAAGACCGGGGTTCGATCCCAGGTATCCATATACAATACTGGGTGTGGAGACTCACACCCTGCAGCAATCAGTACCACATACCATAGTGCCTGGTGTGGTGGTTCACACCTGTAATCCCAGCACTCAGGAGGCAGAGGCAAGAGGATTGCTGTGATGTGAGTTGGAGGTTGAGCTCAGGGCCAGCCTGAACCAAAGGGAGGCCTTCTCTCAAAAAACCTTAAAAAAAAAAAAAAAAAAAAAAAAAAAAAAAAAAAAAAAAAAAAAAACAAGAGGCCCAAAGAATATGCTCTACAATTAATGGATGGAAGGTAAGGAATGACTGATTACACATCTAAGCCCACTTGTGGCTTATCTCACCACCTCCAACACAATCAATCTACCTACTTTGACTTTAGTACGAGGTCTCTAACCAACCTTTTCCTTTCCACTCCCTCAAACAGATGTTCTAGTTTTCTCTCCTTTATAATCTCTTAGTTTCTAATAAATCCAGTAGCCCATAAAACTGGAGAATGTATCTCAGCATTAAGGTCAGTCCCCTAAAACTACCCTACTATTAACTTCTGTGCTTACTTTCTTTAGAAATATAGAAAATAATACAAATAGAAGAATGCTTGAAATTTATGCAGCACCTTTTTCTACAATCCACTATATATACATACTTCCAAGAATGTTGGGAAAAATGAACATACTTTTGGGTTATTTGTGAGGCAAGTATGGCTGTTAGCCATGTGAGACAGCCATCACCACCCAAGCAAGATGATCTTATCTACTACTTGAAAGTAACATACTGCCTTTCTAAAAGAGGCTTTAGAAGATTCTGGCACTCTCCAGGGACAAATTCTGTAGGAAAAACAAAAACTGGCTAACGTCTGTGCGCCCTAAGAAGCATGAAAGTTTTTTTTTTTTCTTTCCTTCTGTTTATCTTTCTAAGGTAATAGGTTTGCATGAAATCCAGATGCAGCCAGGAATGTGCAACTAATTTAGCCAAATTGCTTTCATTTTATGCTAAACATGCCTATAACATTATTAATGTACTTCTCTACGTTTCTACAGTTGTAAAGTCTTAATCATAATAATATTGTGCCTGTTTTTTTACTTTCATGAGGGGAATTAGCATTTCTGTATGAACTGGAAATGTAGAATTGTTAATATTTCTCCTTAGGATCCTTACTACGACATTCTCAATGGTTTCATCATAGTTTAGCAGCATTCAAGTACTCCAGTTTATGCTTACAAGCATGGCTCTATATCTTGTGACTTTCCTTTGGAATCTGGCTCCTTCCTCTACAACTTAATTCACACGTATCTCACACTTAAGTTTTGTCAGTTTCAATCAGACAAGTAAGGTCCAAATTCTTCTTATGGGTAGCCTTGTCATGTGACACACTCAACACAAACTGTGTGGTTAAAATCATTTTTGGTTTGTTTTTCTGTGCACACTATTGTAGGCCATTTTTATCATATCCATCTTCTGCTTCCAAGCCTCTTTTGCTCATACTTTCTGTTTCTATGATCATCACTGTGTGGTCCTGTTCTCATTTTCACAAGGTCTCTGAAATTTTGGACCTGATATTCGCATGCTTCCAACTTTCCTCTGCTTATGATGACTTATAAATACATCCCTGTCCTTACACTTATGGATGTCTTTGCACAACATTATGTTTATGCAAAATACCCTATTGTTTAAAAAAACACACTAAGCAGCCCTTACAGTCACCCTGTTTCTTGGTTTTTCTCTCTGCCATCATGGATGAGGTGGGGGCAATGGACAAGTAAGGCAGCATCTACATGGCTATTCCTCTCACGTATAAGATCGCTGCAAGATCTGGAAAGAGCACACAGTATCTTATGGATCATGTGGATGCATCAGATCACCTAATATTTTGTTTATGGTTGTTGTAGTGACTCAGACTTCCGCAATCATAAAATAGGCCAAGGAAAAATAAGCGAGGGTGGAGGCATGTTCTATACTCTGACAGGATCAGCATGTTTATTATTTATCCATTCTCTCATTATACTCTTATTATATGCTAGTGAATAAAGATAGGCCAATACTATTCTCTACCATAATATATCTCTAGATACAAACATATACGTGCATGTGAGTGTTATACAAATATGTGTCAAATACATAGATAATAAATGGTCTGTGCTATAGTGAAAGGAATATAAAAAAGTTATCAAACAAAATAAGTTTGAAGAGATAATATTTAAAGTAAACACTAAAGTGTAAAGGGTAGTTTAAAAATAATTTGGCAATAACTTTCTACATAAAAGAAATGTCATATGCACATGCACTGATGTAGGAACGTTTATATTATATGCCAGGAAGCTCAACAAGGACAGTTACACCAGAATGCAGTTGGTGATTATATTGAAGTAACACTTAGAAAAAGTAGATAAAATTGGAAATTGTGGAGTGGTCATAAGAGATTTCAAAGCAAGGAAATTCAGTTTCACCTTAATGATCTGAATGGTCAGTGAAAGTTTTTAGCAAGGGTTTTGACATGATCTGATTATACATTTTAGAAGGTCTGCTCTGAATACGATGTGGAGGATGGGTTGTAGAGAGACAATAGTGTAAGAAAGAGACAAATAGAAAGACACTTCTGTCATATAGTGGCAACTGCCTTAGTCTGTGGGTGACAATGGACAAAGAGGGAATATTGAGTGGACTGGACATGCTCTTGATGAAGGGCTCTCCTTTACATGCTATGTTCTGCTACTAGGGTCAAGTTTTTATTTATGCCTGCATTTCTCTTCATTATCTTTTTTGAGTTCTGGTATATCCTTGTAGAATGTCAGTGTTCATCAAAATGAACTGACAGAATTCCAAGTAGACTGTTGTTTATATCAACTAGTCAGAAAAAGGAGGAAAAAAAAAAAAAACTGTTCCAGTAATTGCTTTTCTTCTAGTATAAATGTCTCTTACCCTTAATATGCTTATTATATGTTAATTGAATATTTGTATAATAAAATATGTTTTGCTAAGATTAAGAAACATGTAACAAGATGAGCAGATGCTATTTAATATCTAAGCTTTGCTAAATATTTTTGTACATCATATCTATATTTATTTTTCAGGCAACAGCAATCCTGCTAAATCTAAATGAAATGCTTTGTTAAATATCTCAAGGCTATAAGTCATGTAAATATGTAAATAACACTAATATGTTTTCTCCAGAGTTTACTGACAATATTGAGCTGGAGGGCAAATCTAGTGTTTGGTCATTATATTATTCAAAAGGTCCCAGAAGTTTGCCTGCTACCTTTCTTCTCTGGCCTATGATTTACATTCTCAGCTGTCTCTGCTTTCTGTAATGAATGTAGAAGCATCAGCTGGATGAGAGGAAGAGAATCCGTGAGACCTGTCTCATCAGTCCTGTTGCTATGTTTGAGAACATTCATTAAAATAATCAATATTTTTGAGACCTACCATATAACAGGTACTATGCTGAACGCTGAGCAAACAATGATGTACAAAACTGACATCCTGCCCTCTTGCAAGTCTAATGAGGGACTGACATTGGAATTTCCATTTAGAGAGAGCTGAACATCACCATCTTGGGCAGCAATAAAGTGAGCATTTCAAAGAGGCTGTTCCAAATGAAGCAGGGCCTGAATTAACCAACCTCTGAGCCCAGCCTTCTCTTTGGTGCTGGTCAGTACAGCAAAAGAATAGAAATCTATAGTGATCATCTGTAGGAATCCTATTAAGAACAAGGTGGAGTACAAAGGTGAACACACAAGAAGGAGCCTTCTTAGAAGATGTGGCCTTTTAGGGAACACTTGGAGGATATGAAGAGAGTGGAGAATGGTAACAACTTTTGCAAAGGATGGCTATGAGGATGAGCCTGAAATGGAGACAGGAATGGCAGGCAGGCCTCTTGGACTGGGGCTGGAGAATGTCCTGAATGCTGAAATAACTCTGAGATAATGTCATGCCTTATTTATATTTAAATAGCTACTTCAGGGTCTCAAAATGGGATGAAATACTGATGTATCTCAGGGAGATTTCCACAGTTTAAAGTTAGAAAGTAGAATGAAGGTGGAGCAGAGAAATGAGATCCCGAATAAAGTTGCCAGGGAAATAATGAGAAAGAAACAAACAGGGCTGATCCTATATATTTTTGATTCTTAAAGAAGAAGAAGAAAAAGTCTTTCACTCAGAGATTTTACATTAATGGGCAAACTAGGTTTTAGAAAAACGTGTATGGGTAAAGGTGGAAAAATTAAAAACAGAAAATGACTCTATTTTAGGTTGGGGTCGGCGAAGGGCTTGACAGGTGTGTTAATGAATTTGACCTTTATTCTGCATGCAGTAGGGAACCACTAAATGCTTTGAGTAAGAAAGCTGTATAATTGGATGTATATTTTATGAAGATAACTAGCATTGACCTGGAAGATATATTGGGACAAGTCAAAGTCAGGGAAGATCAGTTAAAATGTTTCTGAAATGATACAGAAAAGAGATCATAAAACAGGCTATGAAGAATTGGTAATGGAAACAGAAAAGAGATGAAAATGTTCAGAGAAATTTCATGGCAAGGCTGATGATACTTGTCAACTAATTGGATCTGAAATGAAGAAAAATTGGAAAGAAATAATTAATAGGATTTGACTTATCTTTTCATTCATTCATGAATGATGTCTGGGCAGATAAAAATGGGAGAGTTGAGTAAAAAGTGAATTTCAGAGGGAAGTTGGAAATTCTACTTTTAGAATTCTGGATTTGTTCCTGAACTGGTACCCAAATAGCCTTGACTTCCAGATGGACATGCTCAAGAAGTTGTCATAGGAATATGGTATGTTTTGCAGAAGGGCTGTCTGAGCTCTGTAATAAACTAAGCCCAGAAAGTCAGATTCTCTCTTCCATATTTTTGTCTTTTCTCTTATTCTTATATATTTGTAGGACTTATATAGTTCACATTACATGTGAGCAAGGAAACTATTTGGAAATAATGAATTTCATCTTAGTTTTCATAAAAATGTATCCATGTAGCAATTAATTGATTCTGTTTCAAGAAGAAAAATAATCTGAACTTGTCTCCCTCTGCTGGATGCACATGGAGGTATCACAGTTGTTATATAGCCACAATAATAGAACACATTGAAAATCTAATAATAGTCTGTTATGTACAATCATACGTCTTTGCAGTTCACAATGCACAATGTCACACATAATGTTATATCTTCAATACAACTCTCTGAGATAAATAGTACAAACATTATAAACCCTCTGGTCAGAAAATTACTCTGATACTCCTAACCAGTAAGCTCTCACAGGAAATTAGAGGAAAATCAAGAAGCATGTGTAATTAGAAAAATTGCACCATGTTAAAACTGGAAGAGATCCCGAAAACTCTTCTAGCTTATCTCCTCATTTTATAGCTGAGACATGGAAAATATAAGTTTATGCAGTTATTCAAGAGCACTAAGATTAGTTTTCAGAGAGCTCAAATCTCTGAACTATGTTTTTCCTTTTGTAACAAACAGCCTGCTTAACGATACCAACATACCGATGTCCACAACACGGCTGAAGCATCTACACAGGTAGGCCAGGCTATCGAAGGGAAATGCCTACTTCTCTGAAGCCAGTCCTACTTTGTCTTAGAAAACTGCATAAGTTTATTAGACAAATGATTTAGTGAGAAACAAAAGGAACAACAATCAAAGAAAAATGGAATTCACATTCTGGTGGGACAGACAAAAGGCAATGTCTGATGATCATTTCAATATACTGGGGATCTGTCCAATTTATAAAATTTTAGACAAGTTGTGAGATGATTCCCAAGAGTCCGGAGTATCCAATGTGTGTTAGTAGAAGGGCTAGAGTGGAAATCCTCACTACTCTACACGGGGTGAAATATTTGTTTCTTCTCCCTCTACCTGTCATTGTTTGTCTATTACAGCTTTCTGTCTATTGGCTCAGCACCTTGCTTTCCAAAGTTATTCTCATTCTTCATAAGTATCCCTGTTCTCACTCAGCAGGAAATAAAAACTGATTTGAAAATGTTATGCATGTGAATGAAAAGTTGGCAAGTTCCAACCTCTTTAAGCATTTTAATAATATGTAAGAGAAGTTTCCTACACTTGCTACATTTCTAATAAGTAAAACGTATACAGAAGATATTTTACAATGAATGAAGAATGAGTTAGTAAACTTTGTTTCTTACCACCAAAAGATAAACACCTTTGAGTCAACCTGTGCAAGTGAACTTTAAGAGATCTAAAATTAAAATATAAAAGAAAACATCTATACCATCTTACCCTATCAAAATACAATGTCTAGTCATATAGGATCAAGTTGAGCATAGATCAACTACACATGTTCCTTTAAAAAATATTTCTCTGGTATAAGAAAATGAAGTTGTAAATGAGTTGTAGTATGTATACTTTATATTGTGAAATAGAAAATATTTAAAAGGAAAGAGGGTATAGGGTTAAATAATGAGGGGAAAAAGAATGTGACAGTAATAAAGAAAAAAGGAAACAAAGATTTTGTATAGAGGGGTGGGGGTTACAGGGTGGGGGCCCAGGGGAAAAATGAGAATCAAGTCATATTATATTTTAGTACAAACTCTTAATGTTGAATGTGATGATGATGTGTATTCATAATGTACCAATAAAGATTTAAATTTTAAAAATATTTTATATAGATTCAAGTATCTATCAGGAATAGACATAGGTAAATAATAAATGAATATTAATAAATATAGACCCTAGAGACAATTCATATGTATGTATGTATATACACATTCTAATACATGTGAAAGATATTCCTAATACCCATATCCAGCAGTTATAATTTTCACATAGATTTTTTTCAGCAGCAAGATTTCTTCTGTATTATTCTCTTTTCCTACTTCAAGAAAGCATGACAGGGTATTGATCTTAAGAGAGAATCGTGCTGATAGGTGGCTTTAGAAGTCATTTGTAATGTTTGGAAGCAATGGGAATGAACTGATATGAGGAACATTCAGTGTTTTAGGAGAATTGGGCTGCAGGAATTGCTTTGATCTAGAAAATGTCTAGCTGAGATAGAAAGACGAGACAGCTTTGGGAGGTATCAAAGTAGGCAAAAGAATAAACAGGGGAGAACATTTCAATTGTGGCGGCACTAAGAGAATGAAGGCTGTACCGCCAGCACAAGACAGTAAAAGAGTAAGCTATACGGCAGCACAGGGAAACTTGTAATGTGATCAATTATTTCTTGAGATAGAACAATTTTATTCATCAATATGAAGCAGTTTAAAGCTCACACCTGTTTTAAAGCGTGTAACAACGAAGCACAATTATTTTTCTCCAGACAAAACGTCTATCTTGGTGCTTAGAACAACAATTGGTGAGAATGCACAACTTATTTCCATTTTTAATAATTTGAGTTGCACTATTTTTGGTTTGTCATGTTACCATTAATAATGTGTGGTTATTTGATTAAATAATAAGAATCAGCTGATCATTTGTAATATAAGTGGTATTTTGAAATATTGAAACTCTTTACTGTGGTTTCTATGATAAATTTCTCTGTAATAAGAAACTTTTGACCTTGTTAGGGAAAAAAGTCAACATATAAATCAGTCAATTATTTGAAAAAGGTATTAAAGCATGTGTTAAATTTTGAGAAAAATAGACTGGGCATAATGGCATAATTGTGTAAATCTCAACACATTGGAACTGAGGTAGGAGTTCAAGGCTAGCCTGGGATACAAGTTGAGTTCAAGGTCAGTATGTTCTAAACACCAAGATCCTTTCACAAAAAATGAAGCAACACAAAAAAGTTGACCAAAGTGCATAAAATACAATGAAATTCAAATAGGTAGAAGATCATTTCAAATTTTTGTGTGGCACTGAAGGTACTGGACACTGATGGCACAAAAGGAATGGAGAAGATTCCTGAATTCAAAGAGTGAAAAGCCTAGAAAGATATACCGGGCAATAATTAGATAAAAATTGGGATACTATCTATGTAAAGAGATGTGGTGTTCACGTGATATTGTGTTTAAGTAAATAATTCCTCACAGTCTGGAGTGGATAGAAGTTTTCCTGAACAAGATAGGAGTTGAGTTGTCCTTTGAGAAGTCATCTAAGAAAGTATGGCTGAGTAACAGACTCTTTAACTGTTTCAGTGTTGAAGTTTGCAGCAGAATATTGGGAAAATTTCAAGAAGGCCAACAATAGATAAATGTCCAGTGTTAGAAGTCACCCTAGAGCAAGGCAATGAGGAATGGAAGTGCCAGGATCAGAGAAGAGGACTCCCAAGAGTATTAAGGCAGCCATTTGCATAAGGAAGATACAAATGCATTAATGGTCTTAAAATATAAG
This sequence comes from Petromus typicus, assembly GCA_004026965.1. Classification (NCBI taxonomy): domain Eukaryota; kingdom Metazoa; phylum Chordata; class Mammalia; order Rodentia; family Petromuridae; genus Petromus; species Petromus typicus. The sequence continues at coordinate 49,791 of PVIR01002322.1, read as the reverse complement.
AAATAGGGCATCTGATTGTAATGCACTGAAAAAGAAGAGTGTTTGCTTTCTTGGGCTGATTCAGTAGGGTGGAGCTCAGAATGCTGGCCACAGAAATGGAGGACCCATAGAGAACATAACTCAGTAACTAGAGCAAGAGAAACAATGACTTGACAGTAGAATGGATAGGTCTCATGAAGGAAAAGTCAAAAGAAATTGTTGATTAACTGGGTATATGAAACAAACAATGGAAAGTATCAAGAATGACTCCCATGAATCCTCCCATCCCACCACTCCTGACTTCCTGAAGAATGGGATTATAATTGATAGAGCTCCCTGAGTTAAGAAAGCACAGTGCAGTATATTGGGGGCAGGCAGAGGAGTGAGAAACTAATCACTGAAAAGCATCAGACCTGTTACATGGTTAGTTACTCCTGGAAAGAGGCATATCCTTGTTAATGTGTTTGGCCTGTAGTCAATCAGTATGATATTATCAGCTGTGTTTGATTAAGAAAGGAACCCAAAACAACACATCATTTTTTTTTGTGGTCTATATTTTTAGTATTTATAAATAAAATGCTATTATTAATATAATTCTCAATATGTGTCATATATTTCAGAGCATACTTGGAATGCAAATAATACTTGGATTTACACAAAATTTACCAAAGTCCAATTGTCATCAATTTCTCTTGAATACAACTCTATATTTTATTGTTGATGTCTCACTAGATCTCACTCTTAAACTCTTAGGTGGTCCAGAGTATTCTGGGCTGTGCTCATAAACTTGATTGTTCATCACTATTCTCTGACCTTGAGCTTCTTATATATTTCTTTAAAATAAAAAAAAAATCTGTACATTTCCAAATGCACATTGAATATCAAATAAAGTTATGAAATAGACTTTGTAAAGATCAATAAATAATGAATTTTATGTTTGGAATGATATTTAAGTTTAAATATTAAATACAAAATTTATAAGACTAGTTATAAATATGGAACTGGGCTTTAAGAAAGGAACTTCTAGGATTTTCTATGTAGGTTTGGGAGTCACTAGGGTAAAGGTGACAATTGAAATGCAGGTCTACCTGTGTGGGGATGGGTGTGGATGTCATGTGTTGGACAGATTAAAAAAAGGAAAAGAAGAAAATCTAAGAATGGCAACTTGAGCAGAGTTTGTTCTGTTGGGGCAATAAAGCAAAAGCAAGCAGAGTTAGTTCCTAGAAAGCAACAGGGCCAGAGTATATCCCCACCCACAGGAATAGTGCAAAGTGCTTTCATATTTATTTCTCTTCACTTCACATCTTATGGCACTCCAGAGAGCAGTTTGCAAGAAAGCTATTATTTATGTCAGGTATTAAGATAATAAACCTAAAACAATAATAGATACTCAAGACCTTTAAAGAGGAAGATGTTTCCATATTCAATTCTAAATGGTTAAGATCGATATCAAAGGATGACTGGAATCCAGAGTAGGAAGGCCTAGGCATTCCCCAGGTGTGCAGGGAACTGACAGAATGTCCTAAGGAAAAAGTGGTCCCTTCTTCAAATATGTTCTTGTATATTAACCAGACTTCCGCTGGGCCCTTCAGTAAGTCAACAGATGCTTGCTCGAGACATATGCAACTTCATGTTCCCAAGAAAAACCATTAGATCACAGGCCTTCCCTTCATCAGGCTTATTATTACGGAAAATGGCAGATCATGGATTTTTATGAAAAGAATAGTTTAAAAACTTTGTAAGATTTTTTTTCTCATTATCTACTACAATAGAATTTATTTCTTATCACACAATTTTAAAATATAGTAATTATTTCCATCTGCAAATACCTTTTCAGACTGTAATATCCCCCGAGACTGGTTTAGATGAAAACAAAAATAATTTGCTAATCAACGGCCATTTATCACTTTACCAAGAAACATTTAAACCTTTATTTGAAAAGATACTGTAGTGCATCGCCTGTCTGTACACATAAAGACACATATGGAAATATGTTACCGTAAATATATAGTTGATGACTTACTGGCTAAAAATCTGTCCATTGTAAATTTAACCAAAGCCTAACTGTATAATTGAAAGAGTTTAAATCCAAGGTTATTGTGTAGTCACTCTCAAGTTATTTCCACATGAGGCTAATAAGGTACCAGAGAGCAGAAGCCTGAAACTTTGGGTCCCAGTGTAGAAATTTGCAAAATGAACATGTCTGGAGCTATCTGTGGTATTGTATATCATTCTGAGCTTCAGATTTCATATTTAACAAATGAAAATCCTAAAGATGTCCAGATGGGAGCAGTGGGTTTGGAACAACCTCACTGTGTTTCTAGCCATTCAGTACTGTCTGTCACTGGAACTCAGTGCTATGTATTGCATGGCTTCTTTATCATTCTCATTTGCCTCAGCAGACACAGATAGCATGTTATAATGTACTATGTGTCAATGGCCAGACTCTCAGCAGCATTTTTCTTATCTGCTGTTTTGGAGAAAAAATTATTTTTAATTCTACAGAAAAATGTCAAATTTCCATTCAAAGATATCTGTGATACTAAAAAAAAAAATAATAATAATAAAACAGAGGAAAGGTGAATTTAATGTGCATTTATTTCTCCTGATAATGTGAGTTTCAAACATTTTCCCTTACAAAAAGTAAAAACTAGAGTGGTTTTAATTACTTTTCATCTGGTATCCTTGTTCTCCCTTTAACATTCATTTCATTTATTCATTGGCATGTAATTATTTATTTATTTTTATTTAGTTCAGTTTACTAGTATATATGTGTAGTATATAATATTTAAATTCCTTGGGGATGGTACAACAGATGAATGGAAAAAGAAAATGTATTTGCTCACCATGGAGTATTACTCTGCCATAAAGAAGGATAGACTTGAGTCATTTGTGAGAAAATGGATACTCTTGAGACCATGATGTTTGATAAAGTAAACAAACATCACAGGCTTAAACATCACATTTTTTTCTCTTATATGAAAAACTAAGAATAAAAATAAAACTAAAGGAGCATATTGAAAAAATAGGAAGGAAAGAGATCATTCTCAAAAAGGAAAAGTATCAAGGAATGGAGGGAAGGAAAATGGGATAAAAATGGAATTGGGATGTTATGTACTTATACCAAGTCCACATAAGAAATGTAAACATTATATTTGATAAAAATAAGCACTGGATGGACAAGGAGAGGATGGGAAGGGAAAAGGGACAAAAAGGATTTAAAATTTACTGTGCATTTTAGATTACTCAAAATGTATCTTTGAAGTCTTTTATTGGATAAGGTCACAAGCATCAAGTGATCCCATTTTTCTATTTTAGAACAGGAACAACTGAGACTTTAAGGCTGTAAACCTGTGGTTCAAGGTCACAAAATGCTTCTCAGTAGAGTGGGGATTAGAGAGCATTTCTTCTCATTCTGAGTTCAAAGTTATTACTGTAATATGTGACAGTCAGGCAAAGAGAAATATAAATGACTGTCTGCATATACATAACCATGTGCTCATGTGTTTGTAACTGTGTCCTTTGCCAAGTCTCTTTCCTTGGGTAGAATAGGTATAACCTTCCAACCTCCCACTTCTGCTTCCTCTTTAAAGTAGCAAATTCTGAATCTTATTTGACTCAGTTCTAATACCATCCTTTTATGCCCTCCTGCTCCTTCTCAGGAAATGTACCATATGCTTTCCTCCTACAAGATACTTAGATCACTTTGTTGGCACAGGAGAGTTCTTTACCAATATACCTGTCTGCTTCATGGAATTAAATTATGACTGTTATCTTTACCATATGAATTATTTGGAAATAATAGCCAAGGCAAAATAATAGTAGGTGACTACACAGGGCCTGGTCCAATGGTTAATGATGTTCAATGTTCCATAGGAGTTTGTATAAATAGCTCAAACTCAGGAAGTCAAAATGAGAAAAAAAATGGTTTTTCATAGTAATTATTATCACTATAAAGTACACTTTTATTGTAGAAACTTCATTTTACCCTTTATTTTAATTGCTATGGAATATTTAGAATATACATACACCTAACTGTAATAATTTTGGTTAGGAAACTAGGAGTGACATAAGTATTTTCAGATCCAATGCTGGCAACTACATTTCCTGTTCAATCTTACTCTGAAGTACCTGTAACTTCTCGTGACCTATTGAAATGCTCAACCCTCTCTCTGTGTGAGAATGATATTTTGCATGCATTTACAACCACTTTGTAAAAGCCATCAGAGACAACCTGGAATTTTAGGATTCGTTTTAAGCAGATGATGCTTCAGGTAATGACCTTCCACTGGGCAGAAGAGTTGTTATTGGGGAATTTCTGAACTATTATCTATATTCTTCTATGAATAAAAACATATTATTTAGAGAAAGCTACAATTTTAGAATGTCTGAATGAGAGCTTTGAGGACAAGACAAAAGTAGGTCTAACCATCCAGTTAGACCTACTACTGCTTCTCTAGTTGGTGGAAATCATTTAAGCTCAGCTTCATGTTTAAATCTGTCCAGGGTGACATTAATAGATTTTGATGAGTGGCAAAATTAGATGGGTCCTTCACCATGTTTGCCCTGCTGCAGCACATGTCTCTGACCTCTCTGTCTGTGTCTTTCCCACCTTCCTCTCATTTGCTTCTAACTCACATCCAATCTATTTTGTATTGTTAAAAGTCTCCTTGTCTGCATATTTCTTCAGCTTTTTTATTTAAATTCTTTCTTCCTTTTCCTTTACTTCACCCTATCACCTTATATCATATAGTGTGCTATTATAAAAAAGCTGAAAAATTCAAAATTGTCTAATGCACGTCATGAAAACATTTTCTACTTTTTCTTCACTCCTCTTCAGTTTTGAATTAACTAGTTCATCTTGCTCGAGTCCTTTAAAATGAAAACAGTGCATTAATCCTGAATATTTACTTCTGACAAAAGAAAAAATGCCAGAGGCTGTGCTAAGGAAAAATACTGAGGAAGCCAAAGTCCTTATCCTCAAGAACACCACAGTATGGTAGGAAAGGTCTGTCGCGCAGGCACGCGTGCGGGCGCACGCACAAATACACACTGTTTTCTGTTTCTCTGTGAGTTTAGATTGAATTTCAGATTTTGTTTTGCAAGTCATTAGCTCTTACAAACTTGAAGTTCTGTCCTTTGCATTTTGTTTTATTTAAATGAGACAAAGAATGGAATATTAACTAGGACTACTAAATCAGGAACATAAGGTAGCCCTCAGAGTCCTTCATTAAAACTGGCATAGGATTTGAAGATTTGAAACTATAGTGAGAAGGAAGAGATTTGGAGCGGCTCTAAAACAGAGCCCACAAAATGATTAAAGCAGTTAGAAAAATTAGCAGATGCTCATCAGTTTGGAGCCAAACTGATATTGTTGCTGGATCAAATTAGAATCTGCCCAAAGCTTTTGGTAAAACAGTTCTGTGAAGTTGAGGATTTTAAATCATGAGTGTCAACCAGAGCTTCATTTTGTCCACACTGTTCACCCAAACCTGTGGATCCAAACCCTTTTCTGGATATAAATTCAGATTGGACTTATTCCTAATCAATTGCAACAGAGGTGGCTGTACTCTGTCGTCTTCTGATCATTTCCACAACGTCTAGACTCTGTGGTTTAACCTTCCATAAGGTCCTCTCCTGTCTGCCACAACTTTTCAGCACATGCCCTTGATAGCTGCTCAATCCTAAATCCCAGCTTACAGGGAAAAACCCAAATAAGCAGCAAAGAAGCAGGGGCCATGAGTCTTTTGAAACACACATTTGGTGTTCTCAGAGTATTTCTATAATAGATTATTTGTATATTACATATATATATATTTCAAGGTATCAGATACTAGGGAAGGCAGCAGGGATATGAACTCTAATCAAATGTCCTACTACTATTATGATTTAGTCTTACAGGAAATATATCCAAACAAAAAATTAACATACTGGTTACATTCATTATCTTGATTGTGGTGATGATACATACACACAAAATGTTTTCAAATTGTATTGTTTTACTACTTAATGTATGACATGGATGACTTCATCAGACTGGATTTTTAAAAGATTAACAATCTTTTGGATGTTTTGGTGGAGATTTTTAAAAAGAAACCTGAGGTACCAGGATAGACATTTCTAGAGAGAAAAATGAAGACACAAATGTGTGATATATTACACACTCTCAAAGTTCCTGCACAGACAAAATCATTTTAAGGAAAGGTTTATGGTTCATGGGATGCTGAAGGAAGTATTTTTTTTAAAAAAAAGATGAAGAAGGAGTGGAAATGAATATATACATTATCTACTTATTCAGTACTGCAAGTTAGTGCAGGATGTCTAGAGTGGGACTATTAGTAGAGAGAGACATATAAGTCAAATTGCAGAGGGCTGGTTCTGACTTACACAATGACTACTGAGGACAGGGCAGGGAAAAATGTACAATTCAATGAGCCATGTTTCTATAGAAACTGTAGCAACCTATTACACTCATGCATGCATCTGCACACATGTATACACACATACATATACACACAGTATTCATTCAATTTCTTTCTCAATTAATGGGATATTATATTTTTATCAAAATTATCACATTTTTATCAAAATGAAATATTATTTTTCTTTTTTTGAGACACAGTCTTGCTTTGTAGTTCAGGCTGGCCATGACATCAGCCTTGAATTCACAGCAATCCTCCTGCTTCTGTCTCCCAAGTGCTGAGATTACAAGCATGAGCCATCATGTCCAGCCCTTTGGTATGTGGTTCTGATTGCTGGTGGGTGTGAGTCTCCATGCCCAGCATTGTTGTATGTGGTTACCAGGGATTGAACCCGGGTCCTTGCACTTGCAAGGAGGTGCCAGAACCACTGAACTAAATCCCCAGTCCATATTATTATTATTTTTAATTCAAGTCTTTATTGGTACATTATGAATATACATCATCATCGCATTCAAGTTTGGACCAGAATATGACACAACTTGATTCTTATTTTTCCCCTTCCCTGACCCAATCCCCACCCCTATATACATAAGCTTTGTTTCCTTATTTTATTACTATCACATTATTTTCCCCTATTTATTTACCCCTACACTCTCTTTTCTTTTAAATATTTTCTATTTAATTATATATACTAGAACTCATTTATATATTCATTTTCTCATCTCAGAGAAAAGATATGATATTTACACATCTGGGACTTATTTATTTCACTTATAAGGATGTTGTGCAGGTACATCCATTTGAGTATGAATGACTCAATCTTATCCTTTTTAATGGCAGTACAAAACTCCATTCTATGAAAGAACCATATCTTCTTTATCCAGTTTCCAGTTGGTAGACATTTTGGTTTTTTCAAGATTTAGCTATCAAAAACTGAGATGCTATAAACATGGGTGGACATAGGTCACTGTGATATGAATTTTTTAATTCCTTTTTGTATACCTTCAATGTAATGACCGGGCCAAATGGGACCTCCTATCCTAGCTTTTTGAGGATTCGCCACACTGATTTCCACAGAGGTTGTAGAAGTCTACACTTCACCAACACTGGAGAAAGGTTCCTTTTTCTCCACAGCCTTTCCAATATTGGTTGCTGGCTATTTCTGAGAGAGCAGCCATTCTTTGTGGAGCAAGATGAAATTGAAGTTTTCATCTGCATCTCTCGAATGACCAGTGATGTTGAGCATTTCTTCATATACTTCTTAGCTGCTCTTACTTCTTCCTCTGAAAAGTATCTGTTCATTTCAGATGCCCATTTTTGAATTGGGTCTTTAAATTTAGGTAGACTGATTTTTTAAGCTCTTTATATATTCCAGATAGTAGCCCTCTGTCTGAGAAACAGCTGGTAAAGATTTTTTTCCCATGTTGTTGGCTGTCTTCTCATGCTGTTGGTTTCCTTTGCTGTGCAGAAGATTTTTTAAGAGAATAAGATCCCATTTGTTGGTTTCTTCTGCCAATTCTCATGCTATAGAGTTTTTTTTTTTTTTTAGGAAGTTTTTCCCTAGGTCAGTGTTTTCAAGAGTTTTACCTAACCTTTTTTGCAGCAGGTTTAGTGTGTCTCTTTTAATATTTAGGTCTCTTATCCACTTTGATTTTAGCATGGTACATGGTGAAAGAGATAGGTCTAGCTTTAGTCTTTGACAGATGAAAGCCCAGTTTTTCCAGCACCATTTGTTAAAGAGGCTATCTATTCTCCATTGAGAATTTTTGGCTCCTTTGACAAAGATAAGGTGGCTCAGTGTATCTGGAGTAGTTTCTAGATCTTCTAATCTACTCCACTGATCCCACATCTGTTATTTTGCCAGTAGCATGCAGTTTTTATCACAGAGCCTTTATATTATAATTTCAGGTTGGGGATTGTAATACCCCCACAATGTCTCTGTTCTTTAGAATTTCTTTTGCTATTCTACAATAGCAAATTGTAGATTATTCTATTATTCTATTCTACAATTATTCTATTATTCTATTCTACAATTGCTGTTTTGTGGTTCCAGATGAATTTTTGGATTTTTTTTTCCCTCTAGATCTGTGAATAAAATCTTATTTTAAGGTCTTATTTATTCCGGGCCTATGAGCACTTGACATATGAAAAATAAAATGAAAATGCTTCTTTCTTTTTTTATATCTTCAAGAATACAAGTTTTGTACCTACTCCTTTCTTCTCCTGAACAGCTTCTCCCCTCGTATTTTACACATACTTAGACACACATTTTACAGAAAGCTCAGGAAAGGCAACAGGAAAAAAAAAAAACATGCAGAAAAAGGAAAAAATGAGGGAAGAGACAACAAGTGAGATTTTCAACTATTTGAAAAAGAAGCTACAGACACTAAAATGTCATTTGCTCTTATCTTTTGGCCCTTCAGGTATTATGGATGAAATTCACAATTTTCTAAGATCTTCAGGCATTAAAAGTGAGATTTTAGCCAAATGTCCAATTTATTTTTAAAAATTTGTTTATTTTTATTTATTTATGTTTATTTTTATTTATTTTATTTATTTATTTATTTATTTATTTTTTGAGACAGGGTCTTGCTTTTTAGTTCAGACTGGCTCTGAACTCACTATGTAGCCCAGGCTAGCCTCAAACTCTCAACAATCGTCTTGCCTCTGCCTCCTGAGTGCTGGGCTTGCAGGCATGAGTCACCACACATGGCACTGTAATATGTGGTACCTGGGATTGAACTCAGGACCTTGTGCTTGTCAGGCAGACGCCTGAACCAATGAGCTAAATCCTCGGTCTCAAATGTTCAATTTATTAATCCTAAGTGAGGAATACTTAATCTGGAGGCCACCAGAAATGGGTATTACAGAAACTTGAAACATTTTATTAACATGATTTAAAAATTCAGGATATTTAAATTTTCTTTTGCTGTCAATAAATAATTTTTAACATCAAGTTTCAGGGATATGTTACATCATCAACCATGCACAGAAAAGAACTCCTGAAAGACTACTGCATAAATATGTTTTCCCACCCAAGCTACTTTCTCTCAACTCTGTAACCCATCTGGCTGTTCATATACAGACCACTGGGAAAATTCAAACTTGGAAATTGAAATTTTAGGCTTAAAGAAAAGGTGAAAACAGGATTTCCCAAAAGCTTTCAAGCCCCAAACAATAGTAATCCTATGCTGAAGCTCAAGAAAGAATTGTGTAAGCTTTCTGTAAAATATTTGCTGAGGAGCAGCATTGCTGAGGAGCATTTTGCAAAAACTTTTGGTAGCGATTGATGACTTCCTGGTAAAAGCAGGGAAAATCTGTCCCCAGAAACCTGCCTTTTCTTTTGGATACAAAACTTTGAATGAATCTGCTCAGAACTCCCAAACTGCTTCTTGTCTGGAGTGAGATGCTACATTAACTATTTCTTCAAGAATGTGACTGAACTATTGGACAATGAGAAAAAAAAGTTGAAAACATACACAAAAAATGGCTGACATGGCATTCCTAAAGGCCACTTCCCCCAGCTGGTGAAGCATTTACTGTTTAGCCCTTTTGGGTTCAAATTTGATTAGCCTACATTGTATAACTATATATATAACTATATATAACTATAATTATATATAACTATATATATGTATATATATATGTATATATATATGTATATATGTATATATATATATATATATATGTATATGAAAAGTTCAGGCTTTCAGTACTTCCTCAGTTTGTCTTCCTTCTTGTTTATAAATATACTCTTTGAAGACTATTGCTATAGGGAATATTACTTTCTCATGAACTCGTGTTTCCCTCTTAGTGATTATTGTTGCAAGATATTAGATTTTTTCAGTTATTCATAAGCTCCTTTCTCCACATAAGTAATTCTATAACCTCCACTTTAATTCTCTTCTTGAGAGAATTCAAACTCAGCTAAGAAAATATGAATCTTAGAAGAAAGAATAATGTCATTACCTGGAACACTGCATCTCATCCAGTTCCCTAATTGTCAAAGCACGATATTATAAATACTTGGGCCTCTTAAATAGGCCCTCAAACACCCCAATGTCAAATAGAAGCAAAAGGAATGCAGAGAAACCTTTCACCAAAAGATATAAGACTATAAACTGTTTTGATACAATGAGATTTCTTTTGATACAAGGTCATTTTGTAGTGAGCAAGAAATTGCAGGTTAAATTAAAATTTCAGATCATAGAGATAGTGAAAAACTCAAGATTTTAACGAACTCGGTCTTACTGACACTATCTTCTATGTTAGCAATATTTTATTTAGAAGCATCAGCTTGCATAATATATTAACTATATGGGTATAAGCTCATATATCTTTAAGTGCACAGAGGAGATGCAAAACATAAGGACCTTAAAAGAAATAACTTCCTCAATGGTACATGACATTCTAGAAACAAAGTAGGGCTTCAGTCTTGTTTCCCAGTACCCATTCTGTCCCACTGACTGCTTAAATGAAGATAAAGTTTGAAGTAGGGGCCAGTAATGTTCCCACCTGTGTCTAAGATTGGTTTGTCTGCTTTCACTTGACATTTCAAATAACTTGGTTCCTTATTAAATTAGCCATGCATACGCTTACAAATTACTAATTCACCTTGTCAACCTCAACATCAACCTGTTGGAGCAAGACCAAAGGCCTCAAGTTCCTCTGGAAACCTCTCTCAACAGTCCATATGATTGATTATTCTTTAATTGTCAATGTCAGCACCTAAAAAATTTTGCAACCTTTCAATTTTGACAAATTTTGAACACAATGGGTCCTGTTTTGACCTCTAATCAGCCCTTTATCTTCTCTACTGTTGAATTTTTATCTATACAATCACTCTGCTCCCGCCAAGGTCTCATTTGGGGAACAATTCCATGCAAGATAATACCCAGAGCTGTGACCCTGTCTCATTGCTTTGTGGGATATCTCTATCTCCTTACTGGATTAAAACACAGCTCATGACTGCTCTGTATTCCTGAGCTTTTAACTGTCATCTCAAATCTGCTACCACTTACAGTGAGCTTCTTTACATGCCTTAACTAAATCGTCACACTGGTCAGCAGAGCAATTTGTAAAAAGGACTGATAGGAGCCAAAGTTAAAATAGATTCTCTTCAGAGGAAATAACTGAAAAGCAGGGAGAACGCATTCTCCATTACTAGTGCATGAATAACTCCAAAGGAACATGGATCATATATTCCATTAGATAGGTAGATATAGAGATAAGGGACCATGTTTATGTACCTGTACCTGGTCAAGGTACCATGTTTATGTACCATGCATTTGTACCTGAATGCATCTGTCTATAAATTGACAGACAGACAGATAGATACATAGAGATAATGCTCCCATGGCAGGAGAAACAATGTATCTCTAGTACTAGCATAATTTTCATTGAAGTCTAGAGATTTCTTAAGAGTCTCATCCATTTTCTCCATTGTTCAGATGAGGTAAGATGCATAGATGATAGTGATTCTAATTGTTTTTGGTGTACAGCTAATGTTCTTTGCCTCCTAATGGGCAGGTTAAAAGATTAAAAATATCAATTTGAATACACTCTGAGGATTAAGTAGTTTCTTTTGGGTATCAGTAATTCAGTTTTCTTTGGAATCTTCCATCATTTAGAAGGCAAGGGAAAACCCACTTCTGGGTCAGTCATGGCAAAATGACACAATCACTTCTCTCTATTCCTACATTAGGTCACTGCTCATGACTTCTCTGTGTCCATGAGCTTCTTTGAGCTGCCATCTCATATCTGCTACCACTTATGGTGAGCTTCTTTATATCTAGTTTGGAAAGCCAGCTGAAGGCAGAAGGTAGCTTTCTTTCTCTACTATAAAAAGAGTTTTTAGGTCACGGGCGGTTGCTTCCTCACTGAGCTTTTAAAAGAAGAGAGAAAATGCCTTCAGTTTGCTGGGAGCAAAAATATGTTCCTTTTTATCTGAAACCATTACTTGCATCTCACTAAATATTACTGAGCATCCCACAAGTAGCTTATCATCATATCTATTTGCAACTGCAAACTGAATATATTAGGAAAACCTCTTCAAACCAGTGGAGCCGAGCATCCCAGGAAGCTTTGGGGAATAAAATATCTGACAGCAGGTGGCCTGGGAAGACCAGCTGTGTGGCTGTACATAGGAACTGCCACTTAACAAGTTAGGGCAGCCTGTTCCCGTAGCTCATGGGGAATTGGACACAATTCTATTCCCTCTAGACTCTCTGTGCTGCAGAGGAAAAAGCAAGCATTTCAACATATCTTCTACCTCCTTTTTCATGTGATTTTAGGTTATATTCGTAAGATGAGTTCCATTTGCTGGAGTAAAAATGTCAGTGCCAGAAAAGACTGGACCATTGACCCAGAGTCCATATGTCAGTAGTCTCATTATTTTGGGGGACATGGTCAGTTACCATGGTAACTGGCAGCCAAGGCTTATTAGTGCTTGTTAGTGTTTAAAAGGTGATTTATAAGCATATAAATAATTGGCAGCTCTTTAACAGGTGGGGCTTCTGAACTCAGCTGCCTTTGGCAATTATCTACAGGATTCAAGAGTTGTGCTGCTGTCCTCTGCAGCTGCCAGCCTGCCTGGCTGGCTCAGGGAGCAGCAACCTTGAAAACAAGGCAGAGAGGAAACAATCCATTAGTGCACTGGGTGGAGCAGAGCTTATGACCCATGGTGGTCCTTCACATACCTCTGTGTGTGAGAACAGATGGGAGGGAGTACAGGTTGCCTGCTTTCTAGTTTTACTCAGAAAGTGTACATGCTCTATCCCCCAAACCAATTCTAGGTGAATTCATTAGGAAAAGAGCCAGACATACATGTGTTAATATTTATCCTGAAAAATGCCCTTCCTGAACCAGCCCTCACAGAATCCAAAAGTGGATTAGAATAGGTGTGTTACATTAGTTAATAGTTCCCTCTTTTTACCTTTCTTTCTCTGACAATGACAGGGAAGGACAAAGAAAGTGGGATGAGTTGTGTGGAGGTGTTGGAAAACAATGATATCTAGACAGAAATGGAGCAGTTTAATACTCTCCATAGCAGTAAAAATGGCAAACACACTATTCTTGTGGTTAGTATTTTTCCTGGGCTGGGGAACCAACCTAGGACCTCACACATGTTCAAGTCTCTACCACTGAACTCCACTCAGCACTACAGATCATAATTGTACAAATTGCGGAGACAAAGGAGGGTGTGAGAAGATCAAATAAGACAGTTATAAATTTCAAGAATTTTGAGAAGTTTTAGATTAGAAAAATAATTCTATTACATGATAATTTTGACAGGTTAAATTCAACTTAGATAATTTTATGATTTGTTTCTTTTCTGTGTTAATTTAAAAGACATTTTCAATATCTAATAATTAGGATTTCTGAATTACTAAGAAAATATAGTCACTAAAGAACACCATGAGTTCATTACTCTAAACTGTAAGTGATATTGTATTTTTATTTTACTATTTTGGCCTTAGGTCCATGAGTAAAAGAGAAAGAAAATAAGACAATAATTGGCAGATACTACAGTGGTGGTAAGTAGTAAGAAGAGAAACTGGAGAGGAAAAGACTTTGAAGAGAGACACTAAGAGCAAGAGAAAACTGAAGCCTAAAAATGATCAATCTGGCTTGCTGTGGTTTATTTTTTTTCAATGTGTAGAAGATCTAAGGAGCCTATGACCAGGCCTCATCACCCAGTGCTGCTTTAGGGATGAAAGAAAGGTGAGTGATTCTGATGTGCATTGTCCTATACAGAATTCTGTCAGCACCAGAAGGAACACAGAGGGGCAGTGATAATGCATCTCTCCCTCCCTCCCTCCCCCCCCTCTCTCTCTCTCTGTTTCTCTCTCTTGTATGTATTCTCAGCTAAGAAGTATTCATCATACACTGAAGATCATCCCAAGTTTCTTTTTTAAACAAACATTGCCACTTTCCTGATGAGTATGTCTCTAGATTTGTTTTCTCTCTTATTTTCTGTATTATACTGAGGGTTGGGCTCTCTTATAAATTTGTTCCTTAATCAGATATCTGCTCAATACATGTTGAAGAGGTTACTTATCCTTCAATAACTATTAACTATTTAACAATATATTTTCTTTTTCATTGAAGTAAAAGCCCAGTGAAGCAAAAGTTAACAGCCTCAAAGTGTTATTCAGGTTCAATAAACACTACTGTATTTCTGGCAGTATCTTTTGTTTCAATAGTTGTAAGAGGTTTTACATTTAACACTCTACAAGGTGGGGATAGTTATCCTTATTCTTTCACTATCTTGCTGAGACTTAGAACACATTCTATGCTTTCCACAGAAAAAAATAAAAACTTCATAAAAATAAGGATAACACACATAATTCTTACTAAGTTTCATGCAGCATTCTAATTAACTCCCCAAATTTTATGAATCCAGATGGTACTTGTGTCACCCTTTTATATATAAGGAAGCAGAAATGTTAGGAAACAAAAGCCTCCTCAGTGACACAGCAAGGAGGAAACTAAGGACAGAGCTGGGGTTTGAAAATATTCCACGGTAGAGAACACATTTCCCCTTCAATGTCATCCACCAACAAGTATGCTATAGGTGAAGCTTCCACATTTGTGTAATGTAAGCCTCACCAATTGTAAAATGGGAGGTTATATGAGAAGGTATACCTAACCATACTAAGGAAACAATCTAGCAACCTACAAAATCACTTTTCCTGAGCCTATCAGAAAAGTGCCAGTGGAGGGCCGGGGATTTAGCTCAGTGGTTCCAGTGCCTGTCTTGGAAGCGCAAGGGCCCAGGTTTGATCCCGGTAACCACATAACAATATGGGGCATGGAGACTCACGCCCAGCAGCAACCAGTACCACACAACACAGTGCCGGGCGTGGTGGCTCACGCCTGTAAACCCAGCACTCCGGAGGCAGAGGCAGGAGGATTGCTGTGATGTGAGTTGGAGGCTGAGCTCAGGGCCAGCCTGAACCACAAAGTGAGACTCTGTCTGAAAAAAACCTTTAAAAAAAAGTGCCAGTGGAAAGATATTTTGAATAAAATAAAATCCAGTGACAAAAGTTCATAGACAAGAAGACAAGAAAACTTGATCTTCCCTTGTGCTGGTGAGTAAGAAAGGAAAAACTTAACCCTGACTGTGGTCAAGAGAAAGTACCTAAATCTTTGAAAGAATTTTCAGTACTGTTTATAATGCTGCTATGAAAGATTGGGATTCTAAGTCCCCAGCTGTAGAGAAAATCTGCTTTCACTTCCAGACTCAGTTACAGTCCAAGTCTGTCCTGAGTGTCAGTAGCAGTTTTCTTGAAGAGCAGAAAAGAAAGCTACACAGAAGTGAGTAAGCAGAATAGAGTAGAATCTCAGGCAATAAAACCATTTGAGATCACAGAGTATAAATGAAGACACACATCACTATTGTGGATTTCCATCTGTTTAACTGTATTACACAACACCTGGAGAGAGTTAATGGTAACTGCAGACTTTAAAAGATAATGATGTGTCCATATAGATTCATCAGATGGAACAGATACATCACTGTGGAGTGGGACTCCACAAAAAGGAGGTTGTGTATGCTGAGGGACCCAGATGGTACATGAGGACATACTTTCCATTCAAAAAATATCTAAAATTAAAATTATATATATTCATAGTAAATGCATATATATTTGTTGAAATTTAGTTTACTTGAAGGTGATAACTATGAATTGAAACACATAATTTACTCTCTAAATTCATAATTTACTTACTAGCTACCCACTGCTATTTAAATACAGATGAAATTCACTGAAATTAACTGAAAATTAAAAGGTCTGTACCTTAGTTATACTAGACTTTGTACAATGCTAAAAATGATAGTGACATTGAACTAAACAGACATGTCTAGTCACTGAAAAACTTTTATGTAGAAAGCATTTCTCCAGATAAACTATTAAAATGCATCACGGATTTATATTCAAATATTAAAATTATTACTAAATGGAATGCAAAAATTTGATTTACTTGACAGAAGTCATGAAGAAAACAAAACAAACAAATAAGCAAACAAACAAAAAAACAGGTAAGCAACAATTGGGATAAATTTAAACCAAATAGACAGAGAAGAGTTACACAAAATCATGTTGGTAATTACATTAAATGTTAATGAATTAAATATTCCATGAGTCAGTGATCTTATATCTTTATGTGAGGAAAAGTGACTCTATTCTATTTATACTGATAAAGTTTTATGTATAAAGACAGAGGTTATCAGTGAATATAACAGAAATATTTTTAAATAACATATTTAGATCAATATTTGTTGGTTCAAATATGCTTTTTAACCAGCAAGACTGTCCTCTTCCCATGCTAAGTGCTTCTCTGGCAAGGGCAGACCTCTGGTGTGGGACTGGCCCACCTTCCCCACAGCACTCATGCTCTAACCTTCTTCACAACCAGAATGAGAGGAGGAGACTCCATTGTCTTGTCTTCCCCAAAATGCTTGGGCTCTGATCTCTCACAGGACTGTCATGTGAGTAAGAAAACCCAGAGACTCCATTTACTTGTCTGTGTATGTCCAATAATTAAGGCAGCACTGCTGGGACATAGGAAGAGGTCTTTGGTGTGTGAGTGCCTTGTTTACCACAATGAGAAAATGCCCACTGGAAGAGTGAAGAAATTCCACTGACTACAGCCTTTGGTGAGATTGTGGATTCAGTCACACCTACAAGACCATAGACACTTGCAGAGTTCAAGGCTGCAGGAATTCATTGAACTCAACTCAGGCATTATAGCTAGAACCTAGACAGAAAATGACAGTTGTCTCCCTGTGACTAGTTAACTCTGATCTATGTATCACTACCTATACTTCTACAGGAGAGAGTAGATCCATGCTATGAAGGACCATTTTGTAATGTTTTTTACTTTGTTGTTGATTATTTTCTTTCTTTTCCCTGATCTCTTTTTAATTCTTCATTTTGCTACTGTCTTGTTGCTGAGTCTGTACAATTTTAAATTTTTTTCTTCTCAATATTTCTTATTTGTACAGAAGAGCGAAAATAGTCTCCTGTTAGCCTATTGCTGCTAGGTATTCCTTTTTTGCTCCTTCATCTTCTAATCTCTTCCAGTCATATCAGTTCCTTGAAATTTACGTATTTTGGTACTCCCCATTCTCTCTTTTTTTTTTGTACTATTATAGGAGGGTGAATGGAGTATCTAGTCACCCTGCTGTTTTTAGTCTGTTCTGTTTTATATTTGTCCCTTCTGTCTCTTTTGCCCTCTAATCTCTATCAGTTTCCCAGAGTTTGTGTGGACTTTATATATCTTCTAACCCTATTTCCAGTCTCTCCCTCTCCTTCTATCACTCTACCCACCCAACTTCCTGGTGACCCTTTATTTCCAAAAGGGAAATGCTGATATACTGAGGGCCTCTACGTGGTAAACATATTTCATGTTAGTTGTAAATTTTGGTAGATGGTCACAGATGTAACTCATGAGGTTAAAGGTATCAGAGTAGTAATTATCAAAGCTTGTAAATTTCTGTATTATGTTTGATACTGTTGATGATAATGAATGTATTATGGCAACCAAGGTGATGTGATTTTTCTTTTTTGGTAGCTTCCATGAGGTGTCAGAACTGAGATCACTTAAAGACCATTACAGATACAAAGAGAACAACATAGAAAGTAGCCATCTCCTAAGGGTTCCAGATATTAAGAAGAAAGAAACTTACATTAAGCATTGTCCATACAGCAGGCCAGTAATTAAACCAAAAACATGAGCATCCATAACAACAGCAACAAAATAGATATGAGAAAATATTTAAAACCCTTGACAGAAAGATCATCACCACAAGGGAAACCAGGGAAAAAAGCAATAGAACAAACTAAAGCTGAAACACCAGGACTCTCTGACTCAGTTTCAAAAAAAGAACTAGTAAGATGGAAATTAGAAATAATTTCTCAGATTAAGAACAGATAAGAGTCTAAAGTGGAAGATATATGACAAAAAATACTAACGAAGAGATCAGGAATGTGGTAGAATCTCAAATTTTGAAAGTAACTGAATCTGTTAAACACCTTCAAAAAGATTTCCAGGAGATAAAAAACTGTAATGAAAATTTGAGAGCTGGAATGAATGAATATAAAGATCAAATATCAGACATAGAAAATAGGATTTTCCCCAGTGAACAGGAAAGGAACAATTTATGGAAAATAGACAGGACCATGAGAAAGCAAACCAGCAGCTGCTAGATGATACAAAAAAGAGTAACATAACAGTGACTAGAGGAAGTAAAGAAAGAGGAAACAGTGCAAATGATACAAAAAGCTCTTCACAGAGATAATGTCAGAAAATTTCACAAGAAAAGGAAAAGAATTTGATACACAGATAAGTGAAGGACATTGGACTCGAAGTAGCCATGATACAAAAAAATCCACACATAGGTATTTAAAAATCAAAATTCCACAAACCCAACAGAAGGACAAATTATTGAAAGCAGTCAGAGAAAAGAAACAAATTTACATCAAAAGGAAAGCCCATCAGAGTTACAGCAGATTCTTCAATGTAAACACTCCACTCAAAGACAGCCTGTAGTGAAGCATTTCAAAACTTAAAAGAAAACAAACTTCAACATAGATTGATATATCCTGCAAAACTATTCTTCAAAAATAAATAGGAGATAAGATACTTCCATAACAAAGAACACCTAAAAACTTTCATGAATACAAACCAGCACACCAACAAATTCTGAACAATATCCTAGAAAAAACATTAGTGGCACAATCTCATGAGACTCAGCAGTATGAACTCAGTGGGCAAGATGAGAAACTGAATGGAAAGGGTGAAAGGCAAAGAATAAAAGAGTCAAGAACAGGAAAATATGATGACGGGGATAAATAAGTACATATCAGGTATAACCATTAATGTCAATGGCCTCAATGCATCAATGAAAAGACATACGCTGGCAGAAAGGATGAAGAAGCAAGACTCCACGTTATCCTACATGTAATAAACTAACCTATTTCAGAAAAATTCCATAGACTGGAAGTAAAAAGAAGTAAAACAATTCTCCATACTACAGGAAACTGCAAAAACAAATAAACAAACAAAACCAAAAAACCAGGAGTAGCTATCTTATTTGCAGACAAATTAGATTTCAAATAAAAATCAATTAAGAAAAATAAAGAAGGAAACTACATCCTTAACAGGGAAAAATTCAAAAGGAAGAGATAACATTCATAAATATTCATTCACCAAATTTTAGTGCACCCAACTATATAAAACAAATATTAAAGGCCCTGAAAAGCCAGATAACCAGTAATGCAATAGTAGTAGGGGACCTCAATATGCCATTATCACAAATAGACAGATGGACTGGACAAAACATCAATAAAGAAATATTTGAACTTAACAAAACTATTCAATAAAATGATTTAATAGATGTCCCAGAATGTTACCCCCCAAAGTCAGAACATACATTCTTCTCAGCTGCTTATGCTCATTCTCCAAATTAGACCACATGCTGGTTCACTGGGCATGTTTAAGTAAAGGCAAAGGAATTGAAGTTATCCCATGTATACTGTGAGAACACAGTGCATTGAAATAGCAAATGAAATTCCATGATCCTCACAAACACATGGAAATTTAACAACACTCTTCTCAGCAACAAATGGGTAAAGAAGAAATTAATGAAGAACTTAGTTTCTATAATTAAATGATAATGCCAATAAAACATGTAGGAAATTATAGGACACAATGAAAGCAGTTTTCCAGAGAAATTCATAGCAGTGAAAACCCATAGTAGGAAAACAGAGCAAGCTTAAATTAACCTAATAGTGAACTTCACACTACTAGAAAAAGAGCAGTAAGGTAAAACCAAATCTCATAAAAAGAAGAAAATTATAACGAGTAGAGCAGAAATTAATGCAGTGTAAAGTAAGAGAACAATAAAAGAATCAATGAATCAAAGAGTTTTTTTTTTTTTAAAGAATAAAATAAAATTGATAAACCCTTGGCCAATCTTATTAAAAAAAAAGTCAGGGAAGGAAGTCTCAAATCTATACAATTAAGAATGAAAAGGGGTAAATTGTCACAGACCCAGCAGAAATTCAGAGGGTAATAAACACCTACTTTGAGAACCTGTACTCCAATAAGATGGAAAACACAGAAGAAATGGATAGATTCTGAGACATGTTTGTACTTCCACAGTTAAACAAAGATGACACAAAAACACTGAACACCCCAATATCAATATGTGAAATTGAAAATGCAATTAAAAACTTAGTGAAAAAGAAAAATCTGGGTCCTGATGGCTTTACTGCTGAGACTACAAGACTCTCAGAGAGGAGCTAACACCACTCACTACTCCTTAGATTCTTTAACGAAATTGAAAGGGAAGAAATACTCCAAAATTCATTCCTGGAAGCAACCATTAATTTGATCCCAAAAGCAGAGAAAGACCCAATCGAAAAAGAAAACTACAGGGCAATCTTCCTAATAAACACGGATGCAAAAATCCTTGATAAGATACTGGCAAACAGAATACAGAGGATCATCCAGGAGACCATACACCCTGACCAAATTGGATTCATTCCAGAGATGAAAGGATAGATCAACATACATAAGACAATAAATGTAATACACTAAATTAACAGACTCTAGGACAAAATAAAAATGGTTACTTCAATAGATGTTAAGGAAGCATTCTGAAAATTCAAATAGTTATTCATGAACCCTACAGAAAATTGGAATAGGTGGTCTTTATCTTAAACTGATAAGAGCTATTTATCAGAAACCAATAGCCAGTGCCATATTAAATTGTCAAAATCCAAAACCTTTCATGATAAGATCAGGAAAAAGACAAGGATGTTTACTATCACCACTCTCATTCAACATAGTTTTAGAAACATTAGCCATAGCAATTAGAAAAGATACATTAATAAAGGGTTAAAGACAGGCAAGGAAGAAGTTAAGTTATCATTATTTGCTAATAACATGATACTCTCTATAGAATATCCTAAAAACTCAGCTAGAAATTGCTAGACCAGATCTTTTAGTGCAGCTAGCTCCCAAGTCAACACTCAAAAGTCAATTTTATATGAACAACTTACTTACCCAAAGAGAAACCAGGGAATCAATTCATTTCACAATAACATCTACAAAATTAAATATCTAGGAATCCTTCTAACAATGGAGTTGAAAGATCTCTACTCTGAAAACTACAGTATGCTAAAAAGGGAGATCAAAGAAGATATCAGAAAATGGAAAGACATTCCTTGTTCTTGAGTAGGAAGAACCAATATCATCCAAGTGGATATACTATCTAAACTACTATATAATTCAATGTAATCCTGATAGAAATCCCAACAGCATATTTTACGGAGCTAGAGAAAATAATTCAAAAAATCATCAGGATTCAAAAATAGAATAACAAAAATTCTAGAATAACAAAAGCAATCCTAGGCAACAAACTTATGTCAAGGTGTATCACAATCTCCAACTTGCAGCTACACCAAAAAGCCTGTGATCAACTCAGCATAGTACTGAAAAAGAAAGAGTATGCAGGATCAGTGGAAGATGCTGAAACAACTCCAGATACACTAAGCCACCTAATCTTTGACAAAGGAGCCAAACGCCTTCACTGAAGAAAAGATAATCTCTTTAACAAATGGTGGTAGAAAAACAGGGCTTCAGCTTGCCAAGTTTGAAACTGTAACTTTCTTTCTCCATGTACCAAACTTGTTGCTACTCAGCCAGTTTCTAGCACCTTATCTCAACTTGTAAGAAAGGCTTCACAGTTTGAAACTTCTGGAGACCTACTCGTGCTCAATAATGTATTCCTATGAAGTGTTTATTCCAGTTTTGAAATCTGGCTTTGTTTGTGAGTCTGCTATTTTTTCAGAAATTTAAGGTGACTGTTCATTTCCTCTGACCCTGCTTGTCGCTGCTGCTGTTTGAGTGTGAGGTGGCACTCTACATGCAGGTTTACTGAATGTGCTGGGTGTATTGTCACTGTTATCTACTGTAGGTCAACTCAAGACCACATTTATCCCAAATCTGCAGTCAATATTTGGTTAAATAAATTAAGGAAGCACTCAAAAAGGTAGTGTCTCTTTGCCAGTTTCTCCCTGGGGCTGAGATAGGCCCCATCACCTCATCAACAGCCACTACCATGGTCAGGAATGGCAAAATTCCACCTAGCTCTTGGCAGAGT
This sequence comes from Petromus typicus, assembly GCA_004026965.1. NCBI lineage: Eukaryota > Metazoa > Chordata > Mammalia > Rodentia > Petromuridae > Petromus > Petromus typicus. Next base: position 27,216 of record PVIR01002322.1, on the reverse strand, counting down.
CTCAATGGTGCAGCCAGCATCAGTATTGGCACAAACAGGCACATAGGCAAATGCTGCCAAGGCGAGAGCCTAAAAGGAATGCCACATGTCTGCTGCCACATGACTATCATCAAACTTAAAAACATATTTTGGAGAAAGGACAATAATAGCTGGTGCTTTAAAGACTTAGATATACAACTGAAGAAAATGAAAGTAGAACTTTATCTGTCACCTGTTATGAAAATCAGTTCAAAATGGATTAGCTTGATATGATATCAGAAGCTACAAACATAGCAAAAAATCTTTAGGACTTTGGAAAGTTAGTTACATAGAACTGGAGATCATTATGTTAAGTGATCATTATGAGTTAACAGATTATTATGTTATATACAGAAAGGCAAGTACTGAATAATTTTACTCATAGAATTTGAGAACAGAGGCTGGTGAGAAGACAGTGAAACACTGGCGAAATGTTGATCAATGAATGATAAGTTACAGTCAGGTTTTTCGCCATGACATCAAAACTAAATAAAGCAAAAGGAAAAACAGACAAATGTGATCTAATTAAAAAAGCTTTTGCTCAGTAAAATAAACAACCCACAGAGTGAAGAAAAAACTACACAATGGGAGAAAATGTTTGCTAACTATACGTCAGAGAAAGAGTTAATATCTAAAATACATAAGTAACTCAAAACTCAATACTAAAATGAGTAAGTACATGACCTGATTAAAATAGGAACTAGACCTAAGCAGATATTTCTCAAAATATGACACAAATCAGCTAAGAGGTATATGACAGCATCACTAAGCATCATAGAAAGGCAACTCAATGCCACAATGAAATATCATTTCACTCGAGTAAGAATGGCTTGTATAAAATAACAAATACTAGCAAGAAAGTGGAGAATACTTGCACAGTTGGTGGGGAATATAAATTAATGTTACCACAACCATAATGGAAAATAGGATAGCAGTTCCTTCAGAACTTGAAAATAGATGTACCATATGATCTAGCAATACTAGTAATGAATAATAAACCAAAATAGTGTGTTGAAAAGACATCTGAATTCTCATATTTATAGCAGCACCATTTACAAGCCAAAAAAATGGACAAGGCAAAATTGTATATCATTTCATGAATCAACCAAGAAATGTAGTACATATGCAGCCTTGGAAAACTACTCAGTCATCAAACAGAAAGAAATGTTATTATTTAGAAAAATAAGGTTGGAAGTGGAGATCATTATGTTAAGTAAAATAAGCCAGGCACAGAAAGACAAGTATTCAATGATTAACTGACAGAATTTGAGAATACAGGCTAGTGAGACAAGGGTGGAAGAACAGTGAAAGGTTGATCAATGAATGTTAAACTACACAGTCAGAAAGAACTGAGAAGTCCTGGTGTTCTACAAAACAGCAGATTACTGTAGATAATCAAGACACATTGTGTATCAAGAAGCTAGAAGGCAGGAGTTTGAGTGTTTTTCCTGTAAGGAAAAGATGAGTGGGGACAGAGATATGTTTTATTGATATAAATATTTTGTAGCAGACATACACATTGAATTGTCACATAATTCACTGTAAATTTATGCAAGTTTTATATTTTAAATAATTACTTTCCTTAAATAATAATTTAAACTTAAAATGACAGTGATACACTACATTTAAAATACCATATATTTTATATAAAAATGAAAAAAGTCGGTTACATATCAAACTATTTTAAATACATAGAAAAAAAAAAAAAGCCTGTTAAACTATACATAAGATCTCAACAATGAAAACTGTAAAATCTGGCTAAAATATTCAAATGACTCTAATAAACACCTATGTTAATTGAGGAGCTAATGTCTTAAAAATGTCTACTCTCAGATTTACATGTTTCAATATAATACATATCAAGTTGCTAGTAATCCATTTTGAAGATACTGGTAAGGTGATTCTAAAATTCAGTTGGAGGGCTGGGGAGTTAGCTCAGTGGTTCCAGCGCCTGTCTTGCAAGCACGAGGACCCGGGTTCGATCCCTGGTAAACACATATCACAATGGGCATGGAGACTCACACCCAGCACCAACCAGTACCACACACCACAGTGCTGGACGTGGTGGCTCATGCCTGTAATCCCAGCACTCAGGAGGCAGAGGCAGGAGGATTGCTGTGCTGTGAGTTTGAGGCTGAGCTCAGGACCAGCCTGAACCACAAAGCGAGATCCTGTCTCAAAAATATAAATTAATTAATTAATTAATTAATAAAATTCAGTTGGAGATATATGTTTATTAATGCCTAAAATAATATTTATTTGAAAAACAGTATATGTGTCAACACCATTTAACATCAAAACAATTGCCTTAAATCTATACTATTGAAATTGATGGAACAGAACAGAGTCCATAAATAGACCCATAGTTACAGTGTCAATTGATCTTCAGACAAGGCATTAAGTTGATTTAATGAGGGGAAATAAAGTGTTTTAGTAAACTGTGATTTAAAAAAAATTATCCGGTCATTTCTGCACACAGAAACAGTAACTTGAGGTGAAACCTAGACATACACTGAAAACCCAGAACCATAAAAAACAAAAGACAAAAACACTTGTGCAACACTGAAGGTACACAAGTCTTAAACAAGATAAAAAATCAGAAATACTAAAAGAAAACAGAAATTAGTTTAATATCATCTATTAAAATTGCTACTTATATCAACTTTATCAAGAAAATGAGTAGGTATGCAGGCGCTTGGAAAGATGTTTTCATATTATATACAACTGAGAAAGAAATTATACTCAAAATACACAGAGAATTCTTATGAATAAAAAAGGCAAACTATTTCAAAATACAGCAGATAAAAGACACAGGCACATACTAAAAACACATACAGCTATAAAGTGAATGAAAATATGTACTAAATGTCTAGCTGGATATTTCAGAAAATATTTGTAACAACCCTCATAGTCATGATAAGCCCCCAAAGGAAAATGTGAAATATTTCTTTAAACAAGAGAATAAATAAACAGCATGTGTTATATTCATATTACAGAATGCTATTGTGTATTGTAAAACTACCAATATGAATAACAGGAAGAAATTTCTAAAACATTATAAATGTTTCAAAAGCATTAGGACTGAAATAAACAGTCAACAGAAATATTTTTGGCCATTTATTTTATTTACATAATTCCCAAGTAGAGACAAAACTAAATAACAGCGATAGAATTTATAAAGTAGTCACCTCTGAGGGTGGGCAGAATGAAGGGAAACTGGCCATAAAGGGGCATGAGGGAATTTTCTATAGTAGTGTATATGACAGCATGAAGGAAAAAGAACAGGCATGCCCCAGACAGGGGAACTTTTTCATGAAACGTATATTTGACAAAGGACTCACATAATAGAATATTTATATTCTGTACATAGTTACCTGACTATATAAAGTTTTGGAAATTCATCAAACACAATGCTTAATATCCATGCCTCTTGTGTATATAAATCATTCTTCACTTTTAAAAATATTTGCTTGTGGATACCTACACACCAGACTTCAACCAAATTTCAAATTCTGTGGCAGCAACTATACATGTAGTGAGAAACAAGATATTCTGCTGCTAAAATTAAAATATCCAGCCAATGTCCTTTTCTGGGTTCTTTGAGGGCTTTGAGATGAACTGTATCCCTGTATTTGTCATCAGCACAACTCACTGTCTTTTTGTCAGCATATAATAAACATAGTGAAAAGGATACACGTATACATGAAATCAGGAATTCTGAATTTCATTGCATTTCAGAGCTTGAATATTGTTGTGAATTGCAGTTACACATTTCTCCTTCATTTCCCTATCTGTTCCAGTCCAGTAGTTCTCAAGCCCTATGTTTTGGGGCGTTTTAATTTGTATTGTTTATACTAAAGATATTAAAATTAATTTGCCATAAACTGTCCATCAGGGAAGAAAGAAGCTCAATTCAAGGGCCTGATCTTTTGTACTCTTCAGGGCTCTGTGTTGACCCATTTCCTGAGGGACAGGCCCTGAGCTTGACCAAGTCACACTCTGTCAATGAACTGAGTGAGATAGGACCACTCTTGCTGATACCTGAAATCTAAGCACCATTTTTATGGTTTTTTTCCATGACTATGTTAATTTTGAAACTGAATTCCCAACCCAGACCCGTATTTTAAACTAAGAAGCTCTGGCTTTAGAAAGACCTTTTTTTTTTTTTTTTAACTTTCCCAAGTGTAGCAAGTTTTTGTTTTTAAGTGAATTGGTTAAGAGTCAGAGATGGAAGGGACTTTAAAATCAGTAGACCCATAAAACATTCTCTCTCGTAAACATTTAGAGAACATACAAGAGTAAATTGCTCTTTTATGAGGTCTGCAGAGGAACATAATACATAACTTGCTTTTGTTGTGATATTTGAATTTTGCCTTTCTCCTAAACTCTTTGAACATTTTTCAGTTAGAGAAAATCACCTCAAACTCAATGTAGCAAACCTAGACATAAAGACCCCTCTCTGCCTGTAGTCCTGGCTGTTTGTTTACTTTCTGTCAGAAGCTGCAATGTTCTCTTCTCACATTTCCTTCATATTCATCTGAAATCTTTTCTTTCTTTCTGTAAGCTTTCCTTTGATTTCTATCACTCTTTTCCTTCATCAGGATAAACTCGTAATTCTCCAGCTTCCTTGTCAGCATCTCTCACCAATATCATTAACTCAGCCATAGCCCCACTAGAGATTTATGGAAGCACAAATATGGTGTACAGTGGTCAAGGATTTCTCTGTCTCCTGGAGCTCATAGCAGAAGAATAGTTAAAAACAGAGAATTAAAGTGTAACTGTTTTGTTCTATTCAATCATTTTACAGTCTTTAAATTGGGCATGTGAGTATCTACTTAAGTTTGTTTTCTCACAGTAGCTTTTGGATTCAGACTATTAAAGTACATCGAGCTCCTTGCAAAACTGCGAAGCACTACTATGGTGTTTTGATTGACACAATATTTTTCACTTTATAAACACATTTTTGGCATTTTCAAAATATGCTTCCCCTGGATCTCTCTGTCTCACCAGCAAAATGAACACACCTGGTGAGAAAAGAAGGACAAGGTGGTCATTCTTATCTGCATCTTGGGCTCTGCTTCTACTATCTGACTTTTATTCTGACATTCATGTGTTAACATAGGGCTGCTCAGTTGATTCACACATTCCTTCTACATGTGTACTTAATGTGTTCCAAGAGCCACAGAGTGGGCTGCATGAGGGACACCTGCTTCTTATCTCAGAAAAGCACAGAATTAAAAACACTATCTTAAAACTTTCTCCACAGCACTACTTTTGGCATTCAAAAATTCAAAAAAAGTAAATATCCTTGCAGAATTTAATTTTTTTATTAAAATATAGACGTTACAGAAATAAAAATGTGCTTTGAAAAAAATTAAATGTTTAAGAATACTTAATTTTAGTCATAAATTATCCTACCTCATTGTTACTATCTGAAATGCACCCAAGTATAGAAATGAGTGTGTATGCCCGTGTGTGTGTGTGTGTGTGTGTGTGTGTGTGTGTGTGTGTGTGTTTGCTTCATGCTTCTCTTGGCACCGTATTACTGCAGAGACTTTTTCAAACTACTTTTGATAAAAACTGCATTCTCAAAAGGCTTTAAAATATAAGACAATCATGATCATAGAAACATTCCTGACAAGATACTTCCTGAAGTTTAAAATACAGATTTAAAACACCTTCTTCAGTGCATCCTTCTAAATAGATAAGCTATTAAGTAATGTGTGCATCTGGACAAGTGCACACACATGCATGTTCCGTTTAGAAATAAATTATAATATTTTAGTTTATTTAGCTCATATAAAATGATTATTATATTATTCCAAAGAACTCCAGCTATTCCTGGAGGAGTATTTATTATGTGTGAAAATTCATCAAGATAACAACTGATTTGATGGTATTACTTTCAGAACCTGTTTTCATGTTATCTATACTTTACATATGGCAAACCTTTGAAAAATTGAGGTTAGACATTTCGATTTATTTAGTAATGAGCTCAAGTGCCACACAAGATAACAAATAAAACCTGATGGAAAAGATGCACAATTTATGCAAATGAACCGTTAATAATTGACAGGATTTTAAAAAAATATGGGATAGAGGTGGCAAGACAACATCAACAAGATTTTTCTTGCCTAAACATGCTCAGAGGAAATATTTATCTTCTTGTTCCCATTTCCTCTTTGGTATTTGCCTTTTCTGAACCTCTCCTTATTTCCTTCTTTCTCTTTGGAAATTGAAATTTTAAGCGACCGATGCAGAAGTTTTCAGTATTCTATGGCAAACGTTCAGTCACTTGCCATTGGATGTTTTAATTTTAAACCACCTTTTTGCCTTTGGAGAGAAATGCCCCACAATTTACTCATCCAGAAAGCAAACAAATCACTTAATTTTGTTATTGTAAACAGCCTCTAATTTTTGTATTATTAATGGAACCTATTGGAAAATTGTAAGATCATAACAATCCAGCTGTTTTTCTATGAAGCTTCTTGCTCTCTCATTTTGCCTTTAGAGACTTCTGTGTTGTCCTCCAGAAAATCCTTCTGCCCTATATCATTTTTCCATAGTGCCCTTATCTACTTACTCTGTGAACTCCTAGTCCTCTACACACACGCTTTATTTTTCAGTATTATTAGTCTGGTTTCTTTTGACACAGAGTCCTAAAACCCACTACCTATTTCTGTCTGTGTCGACAACTTTTCATGTTCCTGTCAGGTGACACCTTAAATCTCTGACAGCAAATGTCAAAACCTTCCAAAGTACATCGTAGACCAACTTCGACTAAATTTAATACAGGTTTGAGCAACTCTGAATAAAACAATTGACTTGTGTGGGATAAATGGCCCTGGTGGGGTCTTAAGCTAGGGTAATAATTTTCTCAAAATATGGGCCTAACTTTGCATAACATATCCATAAATTAGTTTGTGTTTTGTATTCTATCAATATATTAGTGACAACCTATGGGATTATAGAGAATAAAACTGTGCACTCCTGAACATTTATGTAGCTTCTATAATTATATAGTAAATGATGGAACTAACATATAAAATAGAAAAAGTTAAAATTTTAAAAAGAAGTTAAAAGTCTACTTAGTCCGTATTGTCCCTCTATGATTGACAAACTTTGGACTTTTACTTTCTAATGTTCATATACTTACTCTGAAAACAAAACTCAATCTCATATAATTTATTTTGTTAGTATTTTAAAATTCTCTCTTGCTTAATAATCATTAGCCAATATTGAACAAATTTCCTTTTAGAACAAGAATGGAAGCAAATTTATGTAACTTAGTTATGAATTTCAAAAAATCTTTTAAAATATTTTTCTAAACCTTAGTTCAAAACTCAACATTTCTCTTTTTAACCTTTAAAAATGGTGGAAATGTAAAAGGACAAAGTGATTTTTAAACAGTAATAGTGACATCTGCCAAATGCTAAAAATATCTCATTCATTGAAGGGGCCAAACGTGTAACTACCATGAAGGCATAATGTCGTGCATGCTCTGTAATGGGTTATGTACATAAAGTAATACGCTTGGAGAATTACATCAAAGACCCTGATAAACTCTGCATTTTCATTTCTGGTTCAGAGGCAGGAAGGGAATTTTTAATCCATCTGATCAGATCCAAAATACTGAGTTAAAGATATTAGGAATGATTTTTGACACTTTCCTTTGTCTCAGCTCTTCTTTTTAGTCATACTTCATTCTCTATGATTGGCTTCCCTGTACAGACACAGCCATAGTGTTAATGTTGCCAAGTTCATCATTAAAATACTAATTAAAAGGAAGCAGGAATTTTGTGATGCACCCCTTTCTCAATGGGTAACTACACATTCCTCTTCTGCTCCATTCTGTTCTGGTCATTAAAGTGTGAAGTAATATTTCAGATAGGGCCTACTAGATTTAAGGTACCCTAAGATCTGTTCTAACTCTTCTCATTTCCCAAATGCCTGCCACAATTCAGAGATTATGAGATGTTACATAAAATATCAAAGCTATATGAAAGTATGATTAAATGATTCTAATCAGAAAAGTCCATACATAGAGCACTGGATAAAGATTAGGGTAGTGCTATAGATTGGAGTATCACCTTTTAAAGTCCATATGATGAATGTATAGTCTGCAGAATCACAAATAGAACCTTATTTGTGACAGAGTCATAAAAAATGTAGTAAGTTAATTTAAAGTGAGGTTAGTAGAATGGTCTCTAGGCAAAAATGATTGTCACATAAAAGTGGAGGATTTGGCCAAGTTATCTCTGTATGAGTTGAAGGCAGTGATCAAAGGATTTCTTTTCCAGGCCAGTGAATGCCAGTCTGCCAGTAAACGACCAGAAACTGGAGAGAGGCATGAGGAAGACCCTTTCTCATAAATGTCAGAAAGAACCGGCCCTGCCAGCATGCTGACCTCAGACTTCTAACTTCCAGAACTCTAAGACAATACCTCTCTATTATTTAAGACATTCAGTTTGTGATATGTTTTAAAACTAGCAAATGTAGCAAATTTCTATGGGAAGCCAATCTTGGCTGAAGGCAGAAGTTGATAATTATACACAATGGGTTCAGGTATGGTCATCAGAGAAGAAGGAGGGCAGAAGACTGGGGCACAGGCCAAGCAAATATCAGAGGCCATGGCAGAGACCCAACCCAGACACTGGCCTTCTCTTCACTGTGGAGATCAGACACTCATTACCCAAAACCAAGTAGCTCTTGTGTGAAAAAAAAAAAAAAAAAAACAACTCAGGCTTTAGAAACTTTAAATTATATCAAGAAATAGCAAAAGAACATGGCAAAAAGCAGGTGGTTCCTGTAACTGAGTAGAGCCTAAAAGGATGATATATTAGGACTCTTGACTCTCAAGTCTCAAATTAATCATGAAGTTTTTTTCTTTCACATTTTTGAGCAATTAACAAATCAGTAAGAGTTAAACAGTGACTAGAGAGATATTTTACAAGGCTTTTTTGGAAACTGTCTACAAACCATTTAGAATTATGAAGACTGAGCGCATGAACACTGTGCCCTTGAACTTATTACTTAACTGGAGCTTCTTTAAGCATCAAATAGAAATAGGCACATAATTACCTTGCTGGATTTTTTATGAAAATTAAATGTGATAACCTATGTATAATACTTGGTGCCAAATGTGGAGTTAGTGCACATAAGGTAATTTGTCTCTTCCTTCAAATTAAGTGTTTAATAATATTCCTGTGTTCTCCTCTCCCAACTATAAGGACCCTGGGCCATTATGTACAACACAGGATTTATCTCATCCTAATAACATTTACCATAGTATTATGCACAGAAAAATGTCTTAAGGCAGAAAGTACAAAATAGTAGATGCATTCAGATTTTCAGAGTTGTCCTGAGTTTTGCCTTTTGTCACCCTCTTAACCTAAATCTGAGGTCAAGACTGAATGAATCATGAAAGAGTCAGAAAATACCTGTGTGTGAACCCAATTTGCTCTAGAGATGTCTTGCTTTTCCTCAGTTCCTAGGGTAAAGCAGTACATGACAAGATTCAGACAGTAAGACCTCTGTAATGCCTCTCCTATCCAACCTATTTCAATAAGTACTACAGGCTTCTCAAGGACAAAAAGCTATGCCAATCTGGGAGAAAAATTGCTTAAAGGCTGCCTCCCTCTGGTAATAATTCAGCTTCCTACAATTCCAGTTCATCTCTTTCCTTCAATTTTGGAATTCATCCCCATGGAGACAGTAATCTGTTCAAAGAACCATTTCTGTTTTCTTCTTAAGCTATAATTATTTGTCCGTAATACAATAAACCACATTTAAAAATTCAGCTTTTCTTCTGAAATTTCATCAAGTACAAAGATAGACTGTAACAATGTAAGATAATTTGATTAATTTTGAGTGAAATGTTTGAACCACTCCCTGGGAAATACCATTTAGTCATTCATGAGTACAAAGAAGAAACTGAATGTTGTATTAAAGTCAGTAAAGTTGGGTGAATATCTTCCAAAACTGAGAGGGGTTCCCAATGACAATAAACTGCTCAGGAAGCATCCCTGACCCATGGTGGTTCAGTAGCTTTCTGTGACAAAGACTGGTGCTCTTCACAATGACTGGACAAGAGCTTCACCAGGAACTCCTTTGGAATCTGCCAACTTCCTCTTGTAAGTAGGTAAAGAAGTTAACATAAGAAAATATGAACTAAGACTCAGAAAAACCACATGCATGCTCCTTCTTCAGAGGTGACAAGATAGACATGAGATGATGAATTAACAACAGGTAGAGTTTCTGGAAACGACAAACTATTTGCCTAAATTAGCTTATTTGCAGGCATTTTAAGTCAGCTTTCAAGCAAGGCTTCATTGTTCTCAAAGTTATCATATTTCTGCAGCAAATGGACACTTTCCTAGAAATAAGGACTGTGTTCTCCAGGATATTCTCTTAACTACATCAACTCCCTAGAAGATATGAGCATAATATTAAAAGTTTCAAAAAAAGAAGCAACTTCAGTACGTGGCCTATAAGCTAATCAATAAGTATCATCTACTTACTTTTTCTTCTCTAATAATTTTATAATGTGAGTATGTGCTTATATGCTGTCTTTGTATGCATCATGCCTGCATTGATGGCATAAACTTGGCATACACATATGCATATTTACAAATAATATCATTGGCTCTTTCTGCTTTTCTTCTAAATATACATCAGAGAATTCCTGACAGTTGTCTGAATTGAAACGTTGTTCATTTTAATATCTAGCTTCTCCTGTCTTGTTCTACCATACAGGAATATTCAAAAAGAGTAACATAAAATAGAGATTAATGATAACCCTTACTTGGTGCATTTTTAAAACACTGAAAACAACTTATATTCCAGCCATTTCAGTGTGAGTAGGCTGATTACTTTTAATACATGGGAGATTGATTTCAATGCAACTGGCAAAACATATACCAATCACCATGTCCAAATGCACACAAATATGAAGGTGAATTTGGAACTACATGGAATTTCTGTAATCATCTCTGTATTCCTCTGCAGAATTCTGGATAAGAAACTAAAACAGCATGCATGCAACCAATATTCACTGTATCCAAACTTTATACATAAGTGTGCAGATAAGTGTTCCATTAAAGTTAGAAAAGATAATTTCTATAAGTTCATTTAGCTCCAGGAAATGGAAAATGGTAGCTGGATCTAATTTTTTAAAATTTGGTTTCTGAAGACTCTGGCCTGCTTATGTTCATAAAGAGATATGGTGGGGAAAGCAGCTACTTGGAATGGATGAAAGTGAAAAATGTATCAATCAAGAGAGTGCTCTCAAAAGGCAAGAAGTGGGTAGGACAGCATTGTTACATTTCTTTGACAGACACTGGTGAAATCTAGTTAAGGAACACTTTTCACAGAGCAGATAATAATCTAAAAATTAAGAGGCAAAACATGTTTGAGAATACTCTGATAGTGGAAATTAGGTGTAGAAAATTTATCTTGCACATCTAAAGCCTGTGATTTGCATGAGGTAGTAGATTCCTGCATGATGACCTACATAGCCTACTGAGTACCTGCATGAGAATATATGAAAGCTGAATATAAAGTCAGAAGCCAAAGGTGAGATGTAAGATTTTCTACACTTACCGACTTAAATTTTCCCATTAATTTCCATCTATTACTGATGATTTATCAATGTACTTCAAGAAGATAAAGAGAAAGTAAAATGTCAAGCTAACACATAGTTTCAAAAGTCTTAATTATGACATAACAGAAGTGATGCTTAGTTTAATAAAATATTTGCACAATTTTTTTAAAATTTCAATTGTCACATTATATATCTCAACCATTATAGGTAGTCATAAGTTCCAGTGTTTTAGGAGCAGAGTTTACCTCCAGACTCAGTTCATTTAGGTAGCAAGTTCTGTACACACTTGTGTGGGTTTTTTTTGTTTGTTTTGTTTTCTTTCCCAAAGAGATTGGAGAGGCAGTGGAGAAGATAAGAAAACTTTTAATTGGTGTACTCATCCAAGCAGTTCAGCAACAGAACATTAATTTTTATTTTAATAATGTGATTTTAATTGAATACTTTACTGGTTGAGTCTCTTATTTGAAATTACATTAAGAAAGATCACTCCCCTCTACAGCTAATGCACCCACATACCCAAATAAAATGTTCTCCATTTGGGAACAGGCAGAATTTCTATCACTGTTCTTTTAAGTATTCTTTAGCAAAAAATGACAAATATCAATTAACTAGCAAGTCACTGCTTTACAGTTAACTAAGTAGAACTCAAATATAGCTGTTGTTCATTAACTGTGGAAGAGATCTCTCGATGTCTACTGAATTCAATTACATTATCTCCTCTGGTAACAGGCTCTAACTAGGTCTCTCCCCTTACAGCTAGATAGCTCTGTGAAACAGTTTGTCAGTGGAGAGGAACATATGCACTGTATCATCCTGACCAAAGCTACTGTAAAATAAGGGGCATCTTCTCCCTAGTGTTTTTGATTCTTTCTCTGGCTGGATATTATGGTGGTATGCCTCCATGGGATAGTGAAACAACTAGATGAAAGAAACTGGAGTCTCTGACCACTTGGAGTAGGTTTTTGTTCCTTGTGACCATAATACCTATCCAGCCATGGAATAAGCAACGACTGTATTAATTTGCAGAAAACTGGGTGCCTGCTAATGTGATCCAATATGCTCTTTATACCACATGTCTCTCTCTCCAATTGGGTTATGTATCCTAACAAGTATAAATGATAGAAAGCGCTCATTGTCAAATTATTGGTTTCTTCTCATATTGCCCAGCATGAATTGTTTTAATATAGTGTATAGTAGCAGAAAAATGCTGGGTAGTAATTGGAAGTTGAAAATCGCAATCTTTGGGGGTTCCTAACTACTTTTTTTAAATGTTTAATTTTTTTAAATGTGTCCAAATATTTTAACTGACATAAACTGAAAATAGTGAATAAATTAGAATGCATTGCAGTTCAGTAAGTATTAACTGAATAAATGAATGAATATGTGAGTAGATGAATGAGTGGACAGAGGAAAATGGGAAAAGTCCAGAATCAAGATGAAGATGCAGAAGATCTAGCTCTTTTATCAACTTGTACATATAAGTGATACTATGGTGGTGTGCCTTCCCACGCAAGAAGAACGTGGGAATTTATCATGGGCCTGATGAACACTGACACTTACTTAGTAGGCACAGATATCACCAATCCACCACATATTCACAAATAAAAACTTAGACTGTCATAGACACAGTTGTATTGAAACCCAAAAGACTTATTCTATCAACTTCCCACAGTGACAGTACTGAAGCTCAGCTTCCCATCTTCGGGTTGTATTGCAGGTATGTGGCAAAGCCAGAAATACACTTCAGTGTTTCCAATTTGGGGGTCTGAGTTCTCAAAATGGTACTACACGTTACCTAAAAAATCGAAAAGGGAATACCTTGAAATTGCTCATCCATAGAATGAAAACACTGAATACTAAATTTATCATAATAAGGTATCTTCGCATGTATTATACAAGTTCAAAATGATTATAACTGGTAATATATTTTTCTACAATTTAGGAACATCTGATCTTCTGAGTTTTGCATGAGGATATTTTAGATTAGGCAACAATATTTTAGAATTTCAAGTGATATAAAGTAAGTAGGAAAGAGGATGGAAAATAATTTGGTACTATTCAGGATGTGCTGGCTTTCCAAACTTCACAAGCAATATTATAACTCCAATTGTTGTTCTCTGAATCTCTACTGTAGATTCTAGACTTTCTATAGCTTTCAATCTAATATTTTAAATTAGATTCTGCTAAGGCCCCCCATTCCTCCCTCTCTCCTTCTCTCCTGATTAGTATTTTACAGCCTTGCTTGAAGCTGAGACAAACTTGCTAATCTAACACATTAAATCACACTAATTCAGTGATGCTACACTGTTACTCAGTGCTCTTCTAGAAGCTGTGTCTTGAGCCTGAGATTACTAAGGGAATATTTTGTGTAGTAAAGGGGGGATCTGCAGACATGGTTTTAGAGTATGAAACTGTGATTAATAAGGAAATAGTTGGGCAAATTTGAGAATCCAACATGCACCAGGCCATAAATTAAGCATTTTACAGATGTTATTTCCATTAATATAAAAAGTAAGCCTGTGACCTTGTGCTACCAAAACAGAAAAATTATTTACTATGCCCAAACTCACACACTGTGCAAAATGCAGTGGTGAACTTCACTGCAATCTGTCTCCCCAATCCACACTTGTAACCATGATACATTATTGCAATTGTAGACAAACCAGCTAAGATTTACTTTCTAGGTGCTGTAAAGAAAGAAAAGACTTTGAAACACTTTGCATATAGGAAAACACTAGTCATAGGTAGAAAAATAAGTAGGAGACTGGCTACAGTTTCCTAAATTGAATGATTGAAAGATAAAGTAACTAGTTTAGTGCTAAAATATCTGTATTCTAGAAAAGTAAATAAGGTATTCAAAGCATATAAAATAGAAAATGTTTGCGTAAAATTCTATTATTACCAAAGACTCAGTAACTCTTCCAAATGCAGGTGCCAAAAGGTAAGAGAAAAACCGTGCCCTGGAAGAGTGCCACCTTGTGGCTACTCACAGTTAAACAGCAAGAAGTACAGGGGGACTCTTCCTAAGGAACCAGGAGTCCGGGTTATAGTTGGGATGCAAGGTAAAGAAGCTGCACTTTTCAGAAGTTTGTGTGTGGCTAAATTTTCCTGCAGGAGGCACATATAAATTAAATTTGAAACTAAAAATGAACCAAAAGCCTCCACATCCTCATTTGATTTGCATAAAAGTTAAATTGGTGCCATGGGGGTTCTTAGCACATACAAGAAATACAAATAGGACATTTAGATTGAAAAGGAAAACAAAAGCAGTTATTGAAATGATAGTAAAAAGACTATCAATCTCTTGGTTAACAATAATAAATAAAAGTTACAGCTAAGGGTGTGCTGATGGGTACATCAGCACTGACTGAAGGAATGTTTTGACTGTACAAGTAAAGGAAAAATATTTTAGAGCTTTCAGGAGTAATCATACCTTTTTATTATTTATCCCACTTAATTTTAAGACATTTTTCCTCTTTCTTAAAAAAAAAAGCTAATATTTCTTTAAGACACAGGCGTCATAAAACTTGGTTGTTAATTGCACAATTCTTCCTTTTTGTAACTTTCTTTTCTTTTCATAAAAAAATTTGATCTCATTACTCTGCTAAGATAAAAAAAATAACATGGATACAGTGTATATACAATGCTGGGATGCAAGACCATCATATTACCAGAGATAATTAAGTCAGATACAGCAGAGAGAAGCAGAAAACATATAAGGGGATGAGCCAACAGCGACCTAAAAACTATCTAGACAAAAACTGTCAATCATTTCTGATTTTCAAACAAAGAAGGCCAGAGAGGATACTTAGGACACAAAAACAGTCAAGAAAATAAAAAGCTGATAAGGTAAATGTGTCATGATGTGTCTTCCTGTCTGACTACAAGCACCTTAAGAAGAGCCACCATGTGCTCATTACACAGTGGGCTGCAGTGCCTAGTTCGTAGGAGTCAATACTTCATTCTTACATTCAACAGGAAATCGGAAAATGGGAGGTGGGAGGGGACCAAATATAAGATGACATGAGAAATTTTTAATCTCAACAAAGAAGCTCTTCCATCATGAAAGGCACAGGACTCTAACAGATGAAGAGCTAATGCCACCTGGGATAGCCCAGAGTTGACTATCCCAGTTGAACCAGTCCCACCAATAAGGTAGTATGCATTTTAGATGGAGGGTCAAATAGAGAAAAAAATCAATCAGGAAATTTAGTAAGATATCCAAGTATGGTAAACCACAGGGAAACCAGCATTTTGGTCTTAAATTTAAAAAAAAAAAAAAAGAGACAGAGAGAGAGAGAGAGAGATCAATAAGCTCAAAACCAGAGAAAGTGAATAGACTCAGATCTCATCTAGAGTGAATGGGTAACCATGGAATCTTTACCTACAGATGAAAATATACAGATGGATACACGAGGGCCAGGAGATCAAAATCCATTCTGGGAAATCAAATAAACCTGAGATAGACATTTGAGTGACTTGGTGTTTTGCCCATCAATGGAGACTGGATAAAGAAGATTTTTGTTTTTGTCATTGCTGTTGTCTTATAAAATGGAGTATTATTCAGCCATGAGGAATGAGATATTAGAGATATTTATACTCAAGTGGATGCACCTTGAGGCCATACTCATAAGTGAAATAAATTAGACCCATTTGTGTAAATACCATATTGTTTCTCTCTGGTGAGAAACTGAAAGTCTAAATCAGATGAAAAATATATGATAGGTATTATAAATAGGAAGAAAATATTAAAAGGAAAATGTTAGCTGGGTAGGGGCAGGAGAAAGCAGAGAAGATAAAGAAAAAATATGATGGTAAAAATGAAAGACAGAAACAGGTGAAAGCTCTCATATTTGCATTAAGGAAAATTTACAGCATTCTTTGCTAAGCCAAGTCAAATCCACTTTTAACTATATAACTTTCATTCAGATCTGAAATCTTTGTTCTTTCATTCTGCCCATTGTTTTGATATGTTGTGTTTATTTAAACCTATGTGTTGTATTCAAGTAAAGCTTCCACTTATTTTACTGACATACTGGGACAACTTTATGCCCCCTCATACTTTTTAGGAAGCAAAGGTGATATCAGGGAGTCCCTACATGGCAGATGTAATTATAGACACAGGAAGAAATGTGTTCCTGGGCACGGTGTCTGTAGAATCAAATAGGAGATGTCTGAACAGCTACAGCTTTAAAATCTTATGTAAGTAGCCACGAGTCTCCAAAGTGGGCAAAGAGTGAATGGAAGGGAGCGTTCAAATAAAGAAGGAAAACAGCACTGAGAAGCTCCTAAAAAAAGAACCAGAATCTGTTTCTCTGCAATTAAACTTGAGACTGAGGATGAGCAGTTTATCTTTCTATTATGCTTTAAAATACACTGAAAAGGAACAAATCATTTGCAAGATGGGTAAAGAGGAATACGACTCTGAGAAAGAGGTAGAACTGGGGTGCTAGGGAAGATGATAGAAAATAAACTAGAATAAACATCACTTGGATTGAAGGACTAATGTATAACAAACAATCAAGTCTGATTCCGAAGCTACTGAATGAAAGCTAACACTTTACAACACACAGCTATGCGCATTTTCAATCATCACATATTTAAACTGAAAAATCAAACCACCACCATTATAATAGGCAATAGATACTACAAATCATAACAACAGAGGAGAAATAACTTTATTTTTCTCAAAACTAATTTAATAGAAAAATGATCAGTTTATTACCTCTAAAGTAGACAACTAAGAATGTTTTATTAGTATACACAAAATAGAGTTCATATATATGTATGTGTGTATACATATATATACATATGTATATTTATATATACATGTGACATTAAATTAAACAAATATTTAATTGGATACCAGCTATTATATCAGAGGACATTTAATATTAGAAAAATAAATATGTTGTTTTGGCAATGACAGTGTTTTGTTTTTATTTTTTTAGGTTTGTTTTTCTTTTTTAGGTTTATTTGAGACAGGGTCTTGCTTTGTAGTTCAGGCTGCCCCTGAACTCACTATGTATCCCAGGCAAACCTCAAACTCACAGCAGTCCTCCTGCCTCTGCCTCTGCCTACCTAGTGCTGGGATTATGGGTGTGAGCCAGCTCCCCCAGCATTGTGGCATGTGGAAGATTGAACTCAGGACCTTGTGCTTGCCAGGCAGCTATCAGAACCACTGAGCTCAACCTCCCACCTGGCAACTAGATTTTTGGCTAAGTAAACTCTGTAGTTCCTTTGAAAACATATATATATATATATATATGTAATCTATATATATATGTATATATGTATATATATCTATAATATAATCTATATATATGTATATATGTATGTATGTACATATATATGTATATATGTTATATATATGTGTTTTATATATATATACATATATATATATATATATATATATACACATATGTAATCTCATTTTGCTGTCCACCCAGATTTTCCTTACCATTCCTCAAAGTTGCCAGCATCTTTAAAGGAAGATAAAATTTATAAAATTCATCTTTGTTACTTGACCCAACTTCTTTTTTGAATGTCTTTCTCTCTTACTGTCCCTGGACTCTCTCTTAGCTGAAATGATCTTAGCGGTTCTCTTCACCGCAGCCCAGATTTTACCTTCCTCTGATCCCTATGCTAGGGGTGGCCTTTCTGTCTTAGGTTTACTGAAATTTGTCCTGGTCAGTGTGCCATCTTACATCATCATTCTTAATGAATTTACTTCAGTTCTTCAATAGTATTACAAGCTCCTGGACAACAGTGACTTTTTTTTCATATTTATCTTTTTTAAATCACATAAGAAAGACCCTAAACCATTGCTGAATGAATGAATGAGGAATGAATGATCCTTGTAATCTCCAGGTGAGCTTAAAACATAATATCTGACAGGTGGCAGTAATGAAGTACTTAATAAAAAGTTGAAATGAGCTGAGTGGGAGAATCTCCAGGGAACAAAAATCTGTGTTCATTTATCTATTGAAAAACTGAGAACTCTAAGAGCAGATGCCTTCAAAGGAATTCTTCCATGGGGTGGTGAAGTTCTTGTATTTCTCATATTTCTCATATTGCTTTAGCAATTCAAACTTCATATGCCCATGAAATGAATTTTGCATGACTCAGATGACAGAGCAATGAAATTTGTTATTAAACTCGTGACCATGTTTATATTTATCTTTCTAGATGTTAGTAGATATTTGTTACGATTTCAAATGTGTTTCATGTTCTCAGCCTTCCTGTTACATCTGTCATGCTCCATAATTGATTCTACCTATAATAGTACATTTCTAGAATAAAGTAAGTCTACGATTGCTCAGTTTCTTTAAGTCTGTATCATTAAAGATCAGAAAAGACAATTATAATTTATATTTCATTTCAAAAAGACAATCACAGTGGTGGAAAAGGTGTTCAACAACATTAACAAAAAGCCTCTAGCACACTGAATTTTGTTGTGCAGCTACAGAGAAAAGATTACTTTCTTTGAGCATTTGCCTGGCACATTAGGAAACTTTTAGAGTTTATTTTATTCTCATTTAGTCAGCATGGTTGAAAATCAGAACAAATTTATATAAAAGCTTCATGCCTTCCGGAAACTTAGCTCCTGATCTGGAACAGTTCTCAGTGTGTCTTCCTAATTACTGGCTCTGGCTCTGCTCCCTCATTTACCGTGTGTCAGGCTCAGCAAGGCTTCGCTGAGATAGGGACCGAGCTCCACTCACCGATGTGGTTTCTCAGGTGAGCATGAGCCTCACATGATGCACTGACAGGTGCAGGTGCTACTGGCTTGATATGAACCCTCACTAATATGAGAATGGCCAGCATTGTCCTCTGTCTCTAGGTCTCCTTCCAAAACAGAAAACTTGTTTAAAATAGTTCATCACATTCTAAGCTCCAGAGACCAATTAAAAGACAAATGTCTCAGAAGACCAAGGGAACTGCAGGGTGACTTTCTCACACATCTATCTCTTCTATCACAATTGAATGATGTATTTAAATGTTACTCTGTTCTTTATTGGGGATGTGCAAGTATAACATGGAAAAAGAAAAAGGTTATGAATTAAAGAGAGGACTAAAATAGAAGACATTAACACAGAGAAAAAGGAATTTCTCAGGCTGGCCTTGAATTTGTGATCCTCCTAGTCAGCCTTGCAAGCAGCTGGAATGACAGATGTATGCCACCACGATGCTCAGTCAAGAACACAATAAAAGAAAATATCAGTTCAAATATTTAGCCAGAAATTTACTAGACTTTATATAGAAGCTACCCTTGTGTTGAATCATAGCTAGGGCAGTGGACATGAAACTCTCTCTATCGAATTTCAGAGGGTGGGTATTTTTAATCTTACAGTAGAGGATCAAATGCTTCAGGAGCATATACATATGCATGGAAAATACAGAAGTGAATAAACACAGCTCTGTTCCCTCCCCAAGTCTATTTTTAAAAAACTAAGTGGCCAGTCTTACGATCCCAGTCTTAAGCAGATAATAGTGAGTGAGATATATCAATAATTCTATGCATCATTTAATTTTCTACATTAACAAATCCCAGGAAAGTGAGTCTTCTACTGCTTAACATGAGGATAAAA
Source organism: Petromus typicus (assembly GCA_004026965.1). Classification (NCBI taxonomy): domain Eukaryota; kingdom Metazoa; phylum Chordata; class Mammalia; order Rodentia; family Petromuridae; genus Petromus; species Petromus typicus. Next base: position 7,005 of record PVIR01002322.1, on the reverse strand, counting down.
AAATCCCTCCTAAGGTAGTCCAAAAACATTTACCCTATACAAAGATACATATAATGGTGTTTGACTTTATAAATAGATACAGTAATAGTGAAATAAAGCATTTTGACACATATTCTTAGAAATACTAAGTTTGGAAAATACAGCAAGAAAATAGCTATAGATATTATTTCCTAAGTAAATATTAATTTTTGACTATTTATTAACTTTCCAATCATCAGCGATAAAATTATTTCATACAATTTAGTAAGTTTATAATTTTTTTTAAAACATACATGTTTGGCACTGTATATGTTTTGTTTCATCAGATATTGTATGAGATCAAATATAGTGAGGTTCCAAATCATAGCAGACTGCATTGTGAAATATAAGTCAGGAAAAATGGAGAACTTCCAGTTTGTTAATGGGAAGGCTAAGATCACTGGTGGACACACAGAATAAACAACAGAACTGCAGAACTCTTATTAAAGGAAACCAGGTGCCACCTCTAAATTTCTTGCCATAAGTATTTCCATCAATGTTTGTTTTCTTTTGTTGTACAGTAAGTTTGGCGCTTCCAGTCAGGAGGAGCATCAAGGCAGTAGGTCTGCTTCATGCTCTCTGGAAGCCTGCTCCTCTGGCCTGTGGAACATCGTGGGCAGGCCTGCTCATTGCCTACACTACTGTGTGTCTGTGAGCTGTGGACGAAGCTTCTGTGTATTTCATTAAAAAAATTCCACACTCTTCACTCAAAGACCAGCCAAGTGAAGTGTGTACTATGTTGGACACTTCAGAAGTCATTTTAGTCTTGTGACAAGAAGACATGAATGTAGGGAAAACTGCTTTTTTCCCTTGCTGTCCATTCTTCTATTTTTAATTAGTACGTGTGTGTAGTATATACAGATTACTATCATCTTGGGGATGGATACATATGCATGAAATAGTTTAATTACTTCCTTCCCCTCCCTCCTGCCTCTATCCCTCTCCTTTTAAATCTTCTTTTCCTATTTCCATTCCTGATGATATCATGCATTTTATCTCATGGTTATGACACATAATGTCACTTAGTTCATTAGGCTCCTGTTCATAGTATATCTTTATTGTATTTATTTCCCCTTGGCCTCCCATCTTGCCCACAGTCTCTGAGGCACCTTCCCAACTGCAAGAGATCTGTCCTATCTCCTGTCTATCCTTTATTGTGCTTTTTATTTATACATATACTTTGCATTACTCAAATGGAAGATATTATTCATTATTTAAACTTGCTTTTTAATCTAATATCAGGAAGATTTCATTTTGGTTCAAAAGTCACTGTAAACACCTTTTATTTTATTTATTATTTTTTTTTTTACACAGGGTCTTGCTTTTGTAGTTCAGGCTGGCCCTGAGCTCAGCCTTGAAGTCACAGCAATCCTCCTGCCTCTGCCTACCAAATTGTGGGATTACAGGTGTGAACCACCACACCCAACACTGTGGTATGTGGTACTGATTGTTTGTGGGTGTGAGTAACCACACCTGGCATTGTTGTATGAGATTACTTGGGATTGAACCCAGGCCCTTACACTTGCAAGGCAGGTGCCAAAGCCATTGAGCAAAATCCTGGGTCCGTAAATACTATTTTTTAATACTGGGGGGGGGTGAAATATTATTTTATGCTCTGTTTATTCTAAGTCCTCAAATACTAATAGTAATTATAAAATTATGAGTACTATTATATTAATTTTAGCTGATTAAATGACTTTTCCACTATCTTTCAAAGAGCCTTCAACTTTTTCGTCAAGTATTCTTTTATGATGGGCAATAAATCCTGTAACTATTGATAAACAAATGAAATTTATTAAAGTACTTAACACATCATGTTTACTATTTTATCTTGCTTTTCCACCTAAGAGTTTAAAATATCAAATATGGGGAAATGGGCCGGGGAGTTAGCTCAGTGGTTCTGGCGCCTGTCTTGCAAGCGCAAGGGCCCAGGTTTGATTCCCCGGTAACCACATAACAATACTGGGTGTGGAGACCCACACCCAGCAGCAACCAGTACCACATACCACAGTGCCGGGCGTGGTGGCTCATGCCTGTAATCCCAGCACTCGGGAGGCAGAGGCAGGAGGATTGCTGTGATGTGAGTTTGAGGCTGAGCTCAGGGCCAGCCTGAACCACAAAGCAGGACCCTGTCTCAAAAAACCTAAAAAAAAAAAAAAAAAAAAAAAAAAAAAAAAAAAAAAAAAAAAAAAAAAAAAAAAAAAAGATATATATATATATATATATTATATATATATTATATATATATATATATGGGGAAATGTACATAATATTCATAATGAAAAGTATTCATAATGTTTCAATTGTTCTTGTACATTTCCTTTGTTTTTCCTCTTTTAATCTTTTACATCATAGTCATTTATATTTTATTTATGCTTCCTCTAGTGGAGAGATAACTTTGAATTTAATCTGGGGCAGAGGAAAAGGTTTGAGATTGACTGGAGATTGAGGGAGGAGAATATGGGCTGTCAGCTCTCTGTTGTGAGTGGTCATTGAGCTCTGAATTGCCCCACTCAATTTTTTTCCCTGTACAATGAACCTCATGATGTCTTCCAGGCTCTGTACCCCAGTCATAGAAACCCTAGTAATGGAGGTCCTAGACCACACACATTGAGTAAGGGTGCTAAAGAAAAGCTAAAATTCTTTCTCCCACTCTCTCTTCTTCTCTGTCTCACTGTATCTCTCTATCACACACACATAGAAATGGAAACATTCAAACACAGACATGTAAGATTCTAAGAGTAGAATCTTCAGGAATACAGTTGTCCTCCTTGTATAGATTTTGCTCCAAATGTCAAGACAAATTGTTTATGTTTCTAAATTTATGCACACACTGTACAGGATAAATCAATGCTACTTGACATATGGTAGATAAATCATACAGATGGATAGGTGGATAGATATGCAGACAGACTGATAGAAAGTAAGTAGAGAGACTTGGGAAGCTTTTGGCCACTAGACCTCTTATGCCAAGATGCTGTACAAATAGCACCTTCTCAATGGCGGCACCTTTATGATTTCTGCTGTGTTGAGTTCTTTTTCTTCAGGGATTATGAAAGAAGGATAAGTAAACTACTTATTGTTACCAATCGTTTAATGGTTCTTCTCTATTTCTAGAATGCTTCATGTCTATGCTGTAGCCACACAGACCAGATTTTTAAAGGCCATTCTTTTGCTCCATTTAAGGTCATCTATGATTTATTGTGAGGAAAACAGAATTGCTTCCTACATTTTGCAATACCTGTGATGCCAATTTTGACGGAAAGTAGGTCGATATACTATAAAACGAAATTTGGAATGAAGAGCAACAGAGTAAGTCCTTAGTTACTCTTTGTAAATCTGTAGGGAAACACGGGTACAATAAGTAATGGGGAAGAAAAAGTTTTCATGGTGAGTATGGGAAAAAATTGTCTTTAGATAAGAAGGAAAGGACAGCAGAATGAGAAGAGCTCTAACTATACCTAATGGGCTCATAAGAAATAAGCTTAAAAAACCAGAAATCTGAATTCATGCATCTTTTTCAAGGAAAATTCATCAATTTGAAGAGGATTCAAAGTATTTGATGTCCTGGCAGATATATTTTGTTTATTCTTCTGTACTTGCCCCAAATAATGAAATATTTTACAGATAATATAGAATTTAATTGGACTAAATGCACTTTTTTGATTCAGAATTAGACAGAGAAGTACTATTTCATCAATGATACAAAATGATAGTCTATTTAAATACAATTCCAAGGTTGTAATCAGTATCTTTTTCAGAGTCGGAAGTCCAACTTCCTTAGAAATTATATCATTTTCTTTCACACTATACTAGATGCCCCCTGAAAACTAACTGTGCCTAGACTAAAAGGACTGAGGAATGGAAATTTCCCAAAGAAATGCCTGTAATTCCTATATACCATAAAAATAATTATTTGATTTTTTATGATATCAAACAGGATGTATTTAACTTGCATTATTCTATTAACTACTTTATTTTTCTGTGTTTTTTCTTATTATTCTTCAGAACATGGACTATTTTAATGCAAGCTCAACTATCTGGAAAATATTATGAAAAGGGGAAAATATTCTGCCACACCAAAGATAAATGAAGTTAAACAGCTTAAGCCCACAAAAATAACAGAATCATGTACCAGGTAAAGTCTTTGGAAAATATTAGTGCAGACCACTGAACTTCAATCTAGCTTATACTTATGACACATCTAGATTATAAATACTTGCAATTTTGAAAACCTAGTGGGGAAAATTGGAATGCCACAACTTCCTCACATGCCTAAGATGTTTAGAAAATGATTAATATGTTTCCACATGGTCAGAAAACTTGTTTTCAGAACAGTCTTATGAGAAATTCAATTCCCACAGCCTGTACTTTCACATTCTTTCCTAGCAGATCCTGAAGCAGAGGCTGAATAACCAAGGACCGCAGTCCTCAAACTTAGCCAAGACTGACAGGTTAGATGATCAAGAGCTACCCACAAAAGTGGATCTTGTAGCTATAGTATCTCAAGAAGAGTGGAGTTTTTTAACTCTAGAAATTCTTGGGACTCAAACATAGGACAAAAATTTAAAAAGATTCTTCCCAAAGATCCTTGTCTTTGTGAAAATTTTCATTGTAATAGATTAACGCCTTAATTATCTGGTCAGACCTTAAAGATTATAGTTAATTCCAATGTTTTACTTTTGTGGAAAAAATGTATTGCTATATTGATAGAATCTTGGATTTAAAAGCAGAGAGTTCACATTTTTTCTAGTGTTAATTTTGTTGTAGTTTAATTGTCTCAAGGTCAGTAAATCCCATGACTCTGATTATGACAGATGTACAGAGGCCATGATGTAGGAACTGACAATGCACTACTTCTCGCCTCTATCTGTATTTATTTCTCAGACAGTCTATTTTGTTCATTAAATGCAACATATGCTGTTTGATTCAGATGTATCTCTACCGCTCCTAATTTACACATAATCATATAGCTGCCTACCTGACATCTCAATGTTTCTAACAGACGTTTCAAAAGTAAAACATCCCCAAAATGCCCTTTGAACTCTGCCTTCAGTAAACCTGATCCCATGATCCTCCCCTAGCTTTCCCCATCAGAATACATAGCATTTCTGCTCTTTGTGCAGGTTAAAAACCATAGTGTGACTCTTAACTGACTACGACCATGTGTGATAGCCTTTGAAATACATCCAGAAAACACCATCACCACTGCTGCAAACATGGTCCAAACCACTAGCTTCTTAGGCTTGAATCACTGAAATAATCCAAATCATCATTTCCCCTTTCACACTGACTTCAATTCTCCACTTTTTAACAAACAGAGTAATCTTTTGAAAGTATTTCAGGTCATGATATTCTCTTTCCTTCACCCCCACCCCCCCCCTTTTTTTTAGCAATACACGGGATCAAACTCAAGAACTTCTACTTGGAAGGCAGGCAGCAACACCACTGAGCTAAATCTCCAGTGATATTTTAGCTACTTACTCACTGGCTCCTACTTTCAAAGACCATCCCATATTATCGACCTCATGCTACTTCTCTAATCTCATGCCCTATCAAATTCCTTATAGTCTTTCTACAAATCTTTGTCCATTTCAGGACAGATTTACTCACTATCCTCGGCCCCTGGACAGTCTTCTTCCTGATAGTATTTTGAATGGTTGACTTCTTTATTTTCTTCAGACTATGCACAGATAATATTTGAAGGTCTTTTTTCTGAATAACTTTACATAAGCTGGTTAATTCACTCTTTGTTTTCCTCATCCTACTTCCTTTTTATTTGTAAGACTTTTATTACTTGTTATTTAATGATATAACCTTGTAAAGGGGTAGCTACTTGTTTATTTGTTTGATTTTTGTATCCACAGATCCTAGATGATGTTTAAATGAATGAGATGCTAGTTTGTCAAATATTCCCAGGTAATGCCTCTGGAAAAAAGGATTTAATTTAAAGGCTAATATAATGAGAAAGTATTGTCAAAACTGCTTGCTACTTGTCTCCCATATTAATAAATTCAAATAATAAAATTAATTTTATCTCCTACACTTACTCTGAACCTAAGTAAGCTTGCAGAAGTTATTAAAGTGCTCAGGATTTGCTATTGTTTTCACTGACTAAATAATTTATTCATTAATTGACTCACTTGACAAATACTTATTGAATCCTCATGTAAAATTTGTGATTCTGGAAAAATGTAAAAGTGACTCAGCATTTATGTTCAAGGAGCTTATGCATTTGATGCAAAGACTATATTCTATAACAATCCAGCTTTAATTCCCAGTAGTCACTTAGCTGCTAAGTGTTCCTAACAAAAACTTAGTGTTCCATCAACCGTGAAAACCTGGTATATTTCATTATCATACAATGCTAATGATGAAAATATAAACCAGATTGGAATTAAAGAGAATCTGAGAAGTCAAGCTCTAATATGCTTTACTCTGATGCCTAACATTCCTGAAATCTGGTTACTATTTTTATTTGCCATTTACTAACTAGAATCTAGAAATTGTGTCAAATGTATTATATAAAATATTACTGATGATTATATATTTCTAAATCATCACTTTACATGTTTTTAGTTAGGAAATACAGTCCTGCAAATTTATTTCATAGTTAAGAAAAACTTCCACAGCCATTAATAATTAATGTCATGTCTTTGGTCGATTATTGCCCTGTAGGTCTTCAGTACCAAAATTATGTTACAGAATAATGATTTAATTGTGAAAATGGAGGAGTAGGTATTTAAAAATTCAAGTCTGAAATATAATCTTAATTAAATCTCTCAGAAATAGGCAAAATAAATTTGAATTCTAAATAAAAAATGAAGATATATAGATTACTTTAGAAATGGAAATTATTTCTAATAAATATTGAAGGAAAACTTTTAGAGAGATGAAACCACTGAAACACACTAAATGATGATTAAAACAAGATAAATATTTATTAAATGTGGCTGTGATTTATTAAGCTGTGCTGGACTAAACAAA